>JANEHU010001520.1:0-293743 GCA_027563435.1 Nasonovia ribisnigri
TATTTGTAAATTGTACCCTTACCTTAAAAAGTGGGTAAGTGGATGTTGCTCTGCTGTACATTATTTTATAAATGGGTCACTTTAATGGATGGTTAAAATAAGTTATGAATGTAGAATGTATGAAAAAAACTAGGATATTTGAAAAAAATTAAAATCAATAAAATGTTTTTGCGATTCTGAAAGTTTTTATAATAAATAATAATCAACAATATTATTAAATATCCCAGGACTTAATACATACCTATACATTTTGTACATGTATAATATTAAGTCATTAACAATGTACTTCTATAGTTCTATAGGTACTTATTATTCGTAATGGAGGACTGATTTTCCAATTATATTTTGAAAGTAACGTTATTTGTAACGTCCTACTTTTTGAAGGAAAAAGTAAAGAAACGTGATAAAAATAATGTAATTTAAATAAAATATTTAATGTAACGAGTAATGTAATTTTATTACTTTTCAAAACTAATTTAACCAACACTGAATATTTTAGCGATTACATTTTGCTGACTCGATGATAATTTGAGTACCTATCAGCCTCTTTATCAACTGGTTCGACTCACCAGTATAAATAGTGCACTGCAATACTATTCGAATACACGCTTGAAGACCCTATACAACAATTATTATTATTATAATATATAGGACAATTATTTTTGAAAGTTAACATTTATTATTTCAAAAAGTATTTGTTTTTTTTACATATTTAGAATTGTTTATCATAAAATAAAACATTTTTTTACAATTTTTTTTCCGTCCGGACCCCTTGCCCTCCTTCACCACTCCGTAAATACTGGTTTACTACCTACATAATAATATATGTAGATATTTTCAAAAATGAAAATGTTTTTTGAGATAATGAGTACTTAGTATTTACAGTCAAAAAAATCACCGTTATTAGATATTATATTCACATATCATACATTTTATGGAATCAAACATAATAAAAAGTAAAAACACATAACAAGCGATCATGACATAATTATATTTTATACTATCACTATAATTACCCTATTGTATTAGCGAGGGTTTATATGTACTTATTTTAACCAATAGATGGCTGCACTTATTAGTACCAATTATGTTTTCACATAGTCCGTCTTATTGTAAACAAATTTAAATAAAAAAAAAAAAATTTGACTAATTTATTTGTTACAAGATTTGCTTCATACAATTCTGTATTAACATATTATATTTAAATATTTTGAAAATATTATTTCGCTACTACCAATACGTAAAAAAAACTTAATAAGCACTAATTAAACACAAGGTATGAATAAATCATATTAGAATCTTTGTTGGTAAATTAAGCTATTTGATCAAATTATCTTTTAAATGCCATAAAATAATATTAATTTTTAGTTGCTTTGAAATTTAACATGATAGTGGATATTATAATCATTGACGGCTATAACTAATAACTATATATATGTAACTATCAGAGTACCAAGTATGTATTTGTGGTTACACACAGAAACCACTCATCATAATTAACAGATTATTTAAAATTAAATTTTTTTTCATGAAGTTGTGGCAGAAATAATTTTGTAGGATAAGGCTTAGGATATCGGTGAGGGTGAATATGAGGTGAGGGAGGAATGTGAGTGACGTATTATATGACCCTCGTCCCTCACATCATTCCCGTAAATATGCCACTGTCGATTTGAAATCGAAATAAAAAAATCAGGTAAGTGGATGTCGCTCTGCTATATGTACAGTAAGTTCTAAACGTGTCACTGTAATGGATGGTATTACATTTGAATTCAAAGATATCATGATATATTTTTGAGAGGAGTCAAGTGTCTTGTCAGCCAAGAATATTTTATATTATACTTATATTCTTATTATTAATAGGATAGCCTAAAAGTTGAATTAGTATTATTTGTATATATTAATATACTTTAAAATATCCTTACAAATGTTGAACATTTTTAAAATTTTTAGCAACAAAATAATTTGTAAATTTTCAATATGATGAATTTTGTTGAAATTTGAACGTTAAATACTTATAAAAAAAAATCTTACAAATATATTTTTAAAATTTAAACTGATATTGTAGCAATATAATATCAGGATCCATGTGTTACATTTTTAAGTATATTGAACCAACGAATACAATTTTATTGACATTTATAAAAGAAAACTAAAAAATTTAAAATCTAAAATGTCCGTAAACAACTTGAAATGAGTCAAAATATTTGGAAATTTAATCAAGTGTAGAAAATGGTAAAACAAACATAAGTTGGTGTACATTTCAAATAGCTACGGTTATTCGTTTTTGAACTACAACCAAATAAGAAAATCCATGAAAAATCCAATGTTGTAAAAAATTGGACTTAAAAGATTTTTTTTTTGATAAAGGTAAATAAACTTATGAGTTATGAGGCATCTTGTATCAAATTTTCAAATCTTTTAATTAAAAAGAAAAAATGTTTATTAATCTATACGAATTTTATCAAAATTTGTATTTCAGACGCTCTAAAAAACTGTTATGATTTTACTCACAACTTTTTTTAATTTCCATTTATAAAAACTTACAATGAAAATTGAATAGTTATATTACTTTTCTAAGTTTTTGACCCAGCAAAAAACCAATTTTGCGTAAAAATTCCCATTTTTCAGGTCCGTTTCGCCAGCACTGCCACTTTAGAATCTTAATACCAAACCTTGATAGTATTTTGTACTTTTTTTTTACAATTTTGTACAACCAAAATAAAAGCTGATTCCGTGCACTTATTCGATGCCGTAAAATATGTTAACTCTTAAAAATTGTGATAATTCAATTCCTTTTGTGTGTAAATCGCTGCAGTAAGTGCAACTCAGCCACCCTGGCAGGCAATCTGACTACGTAGAATCACAGACAACGTCGATGATTGGTTATATGTGTAAAAATCCGATTTTATGCAAACTTGTACCAGATCTGCCCAAATAACAACCAATAGCAACTAATTATGAGTAAATACTAATTCCTATACTAATCATTTATCTTATAACCAATAGCAACGGTTTAAAAACAAAAGTGTTCATCGTAAAATTAAAAATCCCTGTTTGAGCACATACCCAGGTTGGGCCTACCGGGTCAAATTGTGAATCGAAACCATTCAAGAACACCTCTTTTTATTTCTATTTTTTATTATTTATTTATTATTTTGTTTTCCGTAGTAATTATGATACACTCAATAATATTTAAATCGTTTTTTATAATATATAGATGATCCCGCGCACTTCATTGCCCGTCTAATATGACAACTCTTCAAAAAATTGTAGTTGTTCAACTCCTTTTGTGTATAACTCACTGCAGTATGTGCGACTCAGCCACCCTGGTAGACAAACAATCAAACAATTCGATGAGCGGCTATATCTCCCCGATTAACATTTAGCAACCAATGAAATAATAAATACCTACTAATTTCTACTAATTATTCCTCCTATAACCAATAGCAACCTTTTATAAATAAAAATGTCCATAGTAAATCTCATCATCCCCGTTTGACCACCTCCCCGTGTTGGAATTTACCCTTTTTAAATTAGCCTATGGCCTTTTCCTCGTTCTAAGCTACCTTCCTACCAATTTTCGGCCAAACCGATCCAGCCGTTCTTCAGTTATAAATGGACTAACATTTTTTCGAACTCTTTTTTATATATTATATAGATTCATAAATAAAAAAATAAATTATATACCTAGCTTTTTTTTGTATTTATTTGATGAAAATGTATGTACTTTGCATTCAATATATTATTTAAATACAATTTAATAATAATATAATAATCAAAGCAGAATTATCGAAAAAAATCATAAAATAATTCGTTTAAGTTGATAGGTAATAATAATAATAATAATAACATAGCAACCATTTATAAGCAAAAGATTAGATATTGCTTGGTAGATGGCGCAACTGTTGTATTCTTACAACCCCTTAATTTCCCTTTTAGAAGTTGAATTTTCAAAAATCCTTTCTTAGTGCACGTTAACATTATAATATTAATCTATCCTGAACATTTAAGCCAGATCCATCCAGTGGTTTTGGCTCTGAGTTGATTTCTCGAGGAGACACTTTCCTTTATATATAGATATTTTAAACTTTAAAAAATATTAAATATGTGTTACCTTTTTACTAGAGCTATTGTCATAATATTTTATAAGTGTCGATTCAGCACGTAAAATTCTTTATAAGCGACGTTTAATATATTTTAATACATTACATTTTTTACATACAAACTCCAATAAACAATACAGTCGATAACACCTGTGATTAAAACCAATGTCGTTCAACCAAAATAATATGTTAGGTATACACTATACATGATCTAATTCCATTAAATACTTACTTCAAAGTCCAAACACTACATTTTAATGTTATATGCCTGTTTTATCTATACCGGACTTTAATATTATTTCATTAATTTGTCCGTTTAAAACCGATTTCATCAATTATGTAAATAGATATTTTTCTATATTTTTATTTTGCATTTAATAACTAATTTATAATCCATACATTGTCTATGTGCAATAACTAGTATGTAAATTTGATCAAATACTAAAATTTGACACGAAAAGTGTAAAAAAAGAGACCATCTGAACATGAATTATTAAGTTGTGATTAGATGGTTTCTTTTGTTTATTAAATAGAAAATACCGAGTAAGCATCTAGCCATAATATTTGATGGTTTTTGCGCTTCTTGAATTATCACATTGTTTTCTTTTAGCACTATATATATTCTTATATTAGTAAAATCCGTAGGCGTTCCATCCAAGTATAGTTAAAGACGTTAATTTTTTAGGATTAGTTTTTCTATAACCGTGGGAACAATGAAATCGGAGAATTTATTAATGATTTAAAATCATTATTGTATGTTGAAAGTTGGTTTGTTATAGATTGTTTTTTCTAGTGTTACAGGAACTATCATTTGAGAGGTATGACATAATATATAAAGCGTTTTAGTATAATAATATAGGTATATGTGTTAGATACGGGTAACTATATAAGTAATTATTCAAAAACCATGTTGAATCAATGTCACAAACATAATTTCGTATTAATATATTTTCGAATAATAACTAAATATTTTATTTTTGTTGACAATAAACTATGTATGGATCATTAACGATTTATCAAATTAAAAAAATAAATAATATATAACATAATATAATTATAATATAATTATGATATAATATTATATCGTTTTTTTTTATATTACACAAAATATGGTCATATCTATCATTTATTCATATTTTTAAAATTAACTGTTACATTTATAGTTTGGAAATATATTTGATAAATTGTACATAATCTATTGTATAGAAAACTGAAGAGAGTGATAACTCTCTGGAAAATGTCAGAGGGCTATTATAAGAGACCTATTAAAGGGGTATACTTCTAAATCCAAACTAAACAATCGCTCGACAATGATTGATAAATTATAATATTATAAAGCCATATAAGTACAATGAGTATACATTTGTATAGGTAACTGTGTAGGTAATGCTGTTAGTAAGTGCTATAAGTAGTAACACAATTATTTATATCACATCGAAAGATTTTTATTGTTAATATACCTTCATGCAATATGCTAATGATTTGCCAAATTTAATATTAATTACAATTAATTCGTGTAGGTATAAAAGTCAATATTTTTTTGTACTCTTCGAGTTTTGACCTTATATAGTTAGATCAACGTCTTGCGATTTTTTATTTTTAGTTAAGACGCACACAGAGTTGAACACAGTTTCATTTTTATTTTACTTTTAAGGGGAGGGCTAAAGACTCAAATAGATATTAGGGTAACTATTGATATTTTGTTACATTATTCATTCATCTACCAAATAATATAGAAAATAAAATTATTTATCCTTATTTTATTTTTTTTTATAATTTGTACATTCTTTCTTAATTATCTATTCAGTAATAGATAGGTAAATTTGTTCAAACATTAATTTAAAATGTTTACAATTTAATTCGTATTTGCTTGTAATTCGTAATAATAAATATCAAATATAATATACTGAAGTGCAAGTTAGTGCCTACAATTTAGTTGACTGGTCCCCTTAAATAATAGCACATATTGTATATTAAGTATATTATATAGTCGGACTATATTATATAGGTTAATTCAAGCGGAAATAAACGAACCATTATTGTTATTGCACAGCTATTATACTATCGTAGCACGTAATCATAATGTACAATCGTACAGGCATATTTATTTTATGATAAACATTAGTTACCCTTTTTTATTAAACATGTATCATAGCCCATAGGTACCTACATATATTAGAATATTTAGAGTATAAAATCTATATTCATTACACTTAGATCCTGGATATGTTTAATAAATAAAGTATAATATTATGTAAAAATAAGAGAAATTTAAAATTATGTTGAAACTATTATTAGTTAATTTTTTAAACATTATATAGATATGTTTTGGATTGGATAGAACTTTTTTTTCTAACTGATTTTACGTAACGCTTCGTTTATCGCCATTGAAACTTAGTTAAATTATGAGTTGAATAAAAAATAATATAAATAAAAATTATTAAGTATAGCTACTTACAGGTTTTGAATTTTTTTTGTTTTTCTAAAAATCAATCTTTAAATCTGAATTCATTAAACTCCTAACGAACTGTAGCATGCTTCCAACTGCACTATGCCTAAAAACATATATCTGTGATTTATCAACTTTCCTTGCAAAAGAAAAATATCTAGTTTAGCAAGTTTATTGTTGTATAGTTATAATATTATACAGTATATATACAGTATTTTAAGTGTAAATAATAATTATTTTTTAGTTATTACATGACTGTTTATATTATTTTTACTTTGAGACGTACTGTATTTATTTTTAAATCAATTCGATTCGATTCAATAATTTTCCAATCAAATTTATTATAATATTATTGAAATCAGCTCGTGAAAATAATCACTGGTAGTGAGTCAGTTTGACATTTCCATATCTTAAATAAATAGAGATATACACGTATTCGTTTCGCGTCGGACAACACGAAAATTCAATTATAACGTTTACAATTCCCGTATATATATTGTTATAGCATTATGTAAAAAAAGAATAAAAGTGTTAATAGTTTTTAAATACGCGTGGCGTTTATTAGAAAAAACCAATCGATCAAAGTTAAACATTAAGACCCGTCTAAAATACTATTAAACAAATTAAATTAAATTAAAAAATCATTTTCTACGCACCCCTCTCATACTATATAGCGACAAGCATCTAGCTGCAGTATTGTATATTTGTATGGTATTATGCATGTTGCACGGTTGCTCAAAATTCAAATTGTTTTTATCAAATGGCTTCACGCGTTTTTTTGTGTACTCGATGCACTGTGAATAATACACATACTGGAGGGTATTCAATGTAATTCAGCACTTACACGATTGTTCCTGAAATTTATATTAGGTACTATTGCATGGCCATGGCGTCTACCTATATGCAATATGCAATAATTTCCATATACCTACATGTAGAGGTGGACTGCGTATTTTTCTTCCACTATACATACATAGGTAAGCACTAATAATTAATCAACTAGCACCACGTTTTTAGACACGAGTCTAGAAAAAATCACAAATACCTACCACATAGTATGGTTAAAAGAAATTGTGAACTTTTAAAAGTAAATTGCCTTATCTCATAGCATAGAAAGTTTTTTAATTGGATACTACCTAAATCAATCATTAATTACACCGATGCAGACTTCGCACAAGACATCATTATCTATAATATCTTTCTGTGTAAACAATTGAATAGGTAGGTACTAAGTTTTCTAAAGGAATGATCACAATAAATACAAAATCCCATATTCTAATTGAGTTGGTTTCTATACCCGTAAAATTGAAAGAATAAAATAAACACCTTTTTTCAGGAATCGAATTATTTACCAGTGTGTGCACTCTGCAGTATCAATGATATAGATTCATTACACCAAAATTATGCTGGTGAAGTTATGTTGATCGTAGACGAACTACCAAAGATATTACATGTAAACGACCAAATGTATTATATTAGGAGTGCAGTGATGTTTACAAGTGGCAATAGAGCTAAACTGAGGGTGACAACTGACAAGTGTCCATTACAAGGCATACTCATTTAGGTCCAACGACCAGTGGCAGGTTTACAATGACTTGAAAGAAAATGTACAACGGTGTAAAAACCTAAAAAACATTTTCGCGCTACTTTCATACACAAATTAAAGATAAAAGTACTCATACACGTCATATTCTACACATTTAAAAAAAATAACATTTTTAATTTTAATTTAAATAAAACATGAAAAACATTAACAGTTATTAATGGTATTATTATTTGTAAATATATTAAAGCAGAAAAATTGATGTTTTTGCAACAAATATTTAGGTACAATTTCCAAACTCAGTGATACTAATCGGTACAAATTAAAGTACAATTAATGGAAAAAGAAAATGCTCATAAAATGCATTATTCAGTTATGGTGGTGCTGGGGTAACGTTATACCCTGGAATCCCAGCGGAAAATTTGATTTTTCTTAAGGAAATATTTAGGTACAAATTCTTAAATTATTGGTACAAATTTGTATAAATTATAGTACAATTAATGGTTAAAAAAATAAATAAAAATTTAAACATTGGCGTGCCAGTGTTACCCAACTTGCTTTTCCTCTGATTTGAAAAATATTTGGGCAGTAGACGTCTTTGGTATGCGAAATACAAAGGCATAAAGCATGCCAAAGCCCAAAAGCATACCTCGTAGGCCTGTCTATACAACGCCGTTCATTATTTTGAGAAAAAGAATGTGATAATAATAAATCGGCCATTGATTAATAAATGACTACTTGTGTTGTATTAAGGTGGGAAAATTGTGAAACTTTGAAGTTGTTATTTCATTTATCTGATCTATCTCCACACTGAAGTTTTTGTATACTTATACACAATATGTAGTTTTTTATTACGGCTTTTCATAAATAAAAAGTATTATCTAATTATAAATGATGCATCAGTATTAAACTTTTCATTACACAACATGGTGTTAGGTGTATAACTGTCAAATGAAATACTACGCAAAAAGAAATACGAGATCTAAGTTTACAATAAAATCCAAATGCGTATTTATCATAATCTGTTATAACACTAAAGAAAAATATGCATGACAATGGTCGAATCTACTTCCACGTTATTTACAGAATCACAGATTATGGTTTATGAAGTAATTTATGTCAACTTTCATTAGGAAGTAATACCAATGTCAACATTTGAAAGATTGGTTGCAAGATATTAAAATATATTATGTTATTGCCAGTGGCTTTGATAATCATCAGTCATCACGAAGTTAGAAAAAATAGAAAATTGAATAGATAAGGTAGCGCTAAAATGTTTTAATTATTTTAATCTGGGCGCAAAAGAGTTAATTCTAAAAGATTGAATACAATAGCTTGATGAAAACTTGGTTGCTCTTAAGAATATAATCATTGAATGCCTCAATCATGTTCTAAGTTTCCGACGTAGGTAAGTGTAATGAATAATGTTAATTAAAATGTAAGCAGCCGTACATCAACGGTGTAAACGAATCCATAAAAAATTCTCAGACTTCATGTCTTTGTGTATAATACTTATAACTGGTGTTAAATATTAAATTTTCATATTTTTTCACAAGCTGATAAAAATTACTCACGAATTTTCACCAAAAAACCCTCGATTACATTATTATAATATAGTGTTATGTTGACCGGGGTCCGCACTCCGCGACACCATAATAATACAGTGGTCATATCAAATACTATCGAGACTGTTCGAGTGTACATATACTAGAAACAATGTAGGTACCTATACATAATATATATGATAAATATATAATATATACTGATTTAGTGATGTCTATGGGTTTTTTAAGGTTGGTATACATACACTATACATCATTCGATTGGGGACGGGTGTGTTCTATTTACGCAAGACATAACGCGGTGAAATAATATATTAGTAACGTCCGGCTGTATAGACGAGGGGAAGTAAATTTGAGTAGAATGTAATAATATATAGTATATGAACTGATTTTAGTGACTATAAGGACTAAAGGACTAAGTATAATAACGTTCTTTATAGCCCATATTTCATCATACGAAAGAGTAAGTAAATTTTTGTTCATATCACATTAGTACTTCTTAATTTTTTTAAATTTCAAGGTATATTATTTTGTTTTAAGATCATAAAACAAAATGGCTGCATCAAATTACATGTTTTATAAAAATATTTATATGTAATACGTACAATTATATTAATATACAAGTATACAACAACTAGGACTATAAAGATGAATATGACATCCTAAAAACTACTTGTACTATTGTACTTTTGTAAAGTACCTGCCTATATGAGTTATTCTGATGTAACATCCTAAATTTAAAAAAATTCAATTGTTTTCAAACTTACTTTTTAAATTTGAAAACATGTAATTTTAAAGAAAATGCCTAGGGTAACGAACAACAATATACATCATAAATAAATATTTTACGGTAAACCAATACTTATTAGACGTATATACAGTGGCGTAATTGCGGGGGGGGGGGGGCATTTTCCAAGCCAAACATTTTTGTGGAGTGGCAAACATATCATTCCCCCCTCCCAGGTAATCCAACAATACAAATCTCTGAATCTACTTTAGTTAAGAAAGGATGCAATATATTTAACATAATATTATACTCTTATGTAGGTATTAACTATTTAACAATATGGGTAACCACTAACCAGTACCCGCTACAATTTGTATCTAAACCATAAAATGAGTTTTAAGACTAAACCGGTGGGGAGGGGGGAGGGTCAGAGTTTTGATTATGATGAATATTGAATAAATTATATTGTCCCCCCCAGATATTTATCCAGTTACGCCACTGCGTATACAGGCATACCTGTTAATCGTTATATTATGTTATGTAGCAGGTACAGTAGTAATATTATGATTTTTTATATTTTTAAAACCAGTGTAGATTGTATAATTTATATCAACGAGAAATAATAAATTCTATTTTAATTCTACTTTCGCCTAGACATTGATCAGTGATTTCAGAAACTCCTAATTTAAAACGTAGTTATATAGTATTAACATTTACAAATATGTTATTTCGTGAGAAATTTCCAAAATAAATTTAAAGTCTTCCTTTTTAAATACCTACCTGACTCTTTAACAATAAAGTCAAATTATATTTTAGAATGATTAATATTTAAAGCACACATTGTAAATTTTATTAAAACTTTAAAATTTAAAAAAAAAACTTTTTTTGTTGATGATATTTCCCTGTCAGATAAATATAAGTAGAAATTTTGTCGACATATCTATAATATAACAATATATATACCTATGTAAATAATTATGTTAAAAATAAATGAACATTTTAACATACTTTTTGGCTAGTTAATTTTCATCATTATAATCAAAAATGGCAGTAGATATGGGTAAAATGTATTATTATTATTCCTGTATAATTTATATATTTTATTATGATTCAGTTGTTCAGAACTAATTATATATTTATATAACTATCCTATCCTATGTACATTTATAACTTGTTACTTATTTCGTTAACGTTTTGAAATTTCTTTCTTGAGTTGTGCTTTCATTTCTATGTGTAAATAATCTATCGTTAAATGTAATATACCTAATTTGGACCTAATAAGTAATAAGTAATAATATTATAAAATATGTTTATGTTATATTCGCTAGTGCAGTGGTCAGTGGTGTATTTCTATAACATACAATTTTTCCTTAGACTATTAATAACTGTTTAAATTTGTTTAAAAAAAGTGTCATAAACTTATAAGATTTTAGTTTTGATGCTCTCCTAAACCAATGATGATTAAATAAATATGTTTCATTGGTAAAAATAAAACTAGTGATTATTAGAATATTTAATATATAAATATTGATGAGTAAAAAAGGGGGGTTGAAGTGGCTATATTGTATTCTAACGATTGTATATACTATAATAAACACGTGGTACGGCTATCCCTGCAGGGGGTGGTCCTTATAAAATACCATCATATTAAATGTGGAATATATTATAGGAGTCGTCCTTGGCGTTAATTTATAATGGAAAAAAATATAAGTACCTTGTATATTATTGTTTACGAAAGGTGAAAGGAGGTGACATAATAAATGATATATTGTTATGTTTCAACATATTATGCAAACTAACTAGGTCTAACAAAACGTGTTGCACGGCGTATTGTATAGGCAATAGAGCTACACGGTAATACGCTGAAAACAACGATATTAAAATGTTCATTTCAAACGTATATCATCATGATACCCCATAGGTTATAATAATATATTATAATATACCTTATAGGTGTAGGCTATATTTCGTTGTATTTACGAGTCCGCATCTAGTAGGGACTTTTGTACGCTACTGGATGTCAGCTGATGTAAATTAACGACCCTATAAACATAGAGTAGTTATTGTATTATACATTTTTTTCATTAAAATTGTCGAAGGCCATTCATGTACGATATAGCAACGCAACTTGCTTAAATTATATGAAATGCATCATCTACTCTCCATCACAAACTCCTACGTATGTGAACATCTAATATCCATATAATTCTCGACCAGCTGACTGAACACATCAGGGCTTTATATCGCACATAATTACAATACAGATCTATCTTTCGGCCATTCAATAGTATACGATTTTCACCATTTGAAAGGTTTTCAACTAATCTATGCCGAATAATTAATGGCTGAACTGCTAAGTAACTTTCAGCAGTTGTCTTTCTACTTTAAAAATACGTTAGTCCGATAAAATGGTCACACAAACTGTCAGCAAACACGTTGCTTCACGGCGACATCAAATTCAGCAATCTGACGACATTAATTGTTTACATGGCAAACAACGTCATGTAAATAAATCGGTTGTCGGAAAGTTGAAAAAGTTTAGTTGTTTTAATTAAATTCATTAACTAATTTAAAAAACGATTGAACGTGATCGTGGTTAGAAGCGAACCATTGTTCGTGATTAGATCATGAAAATGATAAAAATAAAAACAAACAAACATCACCTGCAGCAGGATAATATTATACATTTATACTGGTATTTGAAAAAAATGAGCCTAAGATTGTGAACTAAAATTAAATTTCCTATAAACCCTAATGTAATATATCTAAAATGTTTTTTTTTGTCATATGAACAATGCAAATAAAATATTTTACTTTTTAATATTCATGTTTTAGGGTCCGTAACAATAAGAAAAAAATCGCATACCTTATGAACACAGAACACACCATTCTTTTTTACTATATAATATAAAATATACTTCCTGAAAACCATATTTAAAATAATAGACTACATAATCAATAAACAAAACATATAAATGGTTATTGACATAAAAAATAAGTTTAAAACCACACACTCATGTTTTCATAGGGGAGTAGTATTGAATAGGTACCTATTGAGTAAAATGTAATGCAACTTAAAGGGCCGAGGGGAATAGCATTAATGATATAATTTAATGATTTTCTTACTAATTATAGAACTATGGCAACATTTATGGTATACAAAATATTTTTTTTGGAAATTAAACTTTAATTAGAAAAAAATACGATTTTTCATAATATACTCAATTAAAATTTAAAAATATTTAGACATAATTTAAGGCATATGAAAGTATTATAAGTCATTAATTATAGGCTTTTAATATTTTCAAATTTTTAAGTTTTTTTTTAGTGTTGATAAACATTTTTAGGCTCGATGATCTCGACAAGTTCTTACATAAGTTTTTATTTTAGCAATTTAAAAATATTTAAAATATATACACGAATATTTTTTTTATGCGTTTGTAGTTCAAATTTTGACAAAATACGTCAAAGTCACAAATAATTCTCGTTTTGATTTTTTAAACTTTCGACTTGATTTATGATGTTGGTGGGCGGTGGCAATGTCGTTGGTTTAGAATATATTCTGGATGCTATTGATGGTGCTTAGAGTCGGTGAATATACTGTAGACCGGGTTGAATTTAAAGACGCCAATGGCTAAGCCTAATCGAAGGTGTTGTGTTTTGGTCTATTGTTTTTAAAGCTCCGTCTTTGGCAGATATGTATATATCTTCACCGTATTCTAATATTTACCGGATAAGTGCTTTATGTAATTGTAGTAGTTTGTTTTTGGAATCCCATGTTGTATGGGTTAGTGTTTTTGTGATGTTTGTTCTTTGAGATGCTTTTTTTTTTATTGTGTTTTAAATGTGGTACCCATAATAGTTTTGTGTTGAACGTAACGCCTAGAATTTTGATTGTGTCTTTGTTTGGTATCGTAAGCTCGTTTTTTTTTAAAGTAGGTGATTTTTGAAATTTTTTTTTTTAACTGTTGCTTTGTAACATATATGGTTAAAACTTGAATACGGTTTCTGCAGACCACTTAGTTAAGTTATTTATGTTTTATTTTAGTAGATTTTGTATTATGTTTGTTTTTCCAGATCTTATTGTAGATATGGTATACAAGGAGGGTTACTATTAAAATGTTTAATTGATTATATGGTGTTGTATAGTCGATGGGTTTCCATTGGTTCTGGAGGCTGATTGGGCTGGAGAGGGAATCGCTAAGAATTATGGACTGGCTAATTTCTGTGTAGTTTGTTTCAAACTCAATTGCTTTGAGGATAGCCAGGGGTTCTACAGTGTAGATGGAAAATTTGTTGTATAATTCCCATTGGATTTGTGTGTCTCCGTGGATAATAGCCATCAGATTTTTCTTTATGGAGGCATCCGTAAAAATAAGTGCATACTGAAGTGTAGAAGACCAAATTTTCTTGAAGAGATTTCTGAAGTGAGTAGGGCAGGAAGATTTCTTGGGGAGTGGGTATAAGTCCAGGTCATATTGTTTTCACAACGACGACTATTTCGTTTTTTTTTTTCCAATCGTCGTTATTCCGGTTGAGTGATCGGAGTTGTACCGTCAAAACCGCGAGAGCAAACAGAAACGACGTGTTATCGATGGGATTACTCTACAAATATAATAAGTCACTGCGGCTGAGCGATGGGCGGAACTGCATGACGATCGCAATAAACACTCGCAACTACTTAGCTTACGTGGTTATATTCAAAGTACTGGATTTCTCACGACTGTGACTGATAATATAATCCATATACAGTACCCACGACAAGGACAAATATATATATATTATATATATTTTCATTTTGAGAATGATCGGCGGCAATCGTGCACGGATTGCGAATAACGACTACGATAAGGTCCGGGAACTCACCATATTATATTCCATGTAGACGATTTTTAATTGTAAAAATATGATACAGCGATATTGTACATTATGTTATAGGTGCATTAGGTTTGTACTGAGCATGCTCAGTGCTTATTTTAGGTTCTGAGCGACTCGATGAACATCTTGGTTTTACAATGATTTGTGTTTTTTTTAAGTAATAAAAATGCATTTATTTTTTAGAAAGGCATAATTTTTTTAAAGACATTTGAAATTAAAATGTTATCGAATATGAATATTAACTTAGAATAACGATTTTAGTTATTTTGTTGTAATTCAAAAAAAATATTCTTATGGGGACTTAAACTTTTACGTATATAATAATTGTATTTTACTATACAGGTAAACTTCTTCAATATATTATGTAAATTGATTTTAGACAATTGCCTACCTATTTAATATTTGTACTACGAACCTATTCAAACCGTTCTACAGTGAGTAGGTATAATGACTTAAAATAGTTAATAACAATAATATATGATATATAATAAAAGCTAATACAAACTGTTATAGTATAATTCATAATAAATAATATAATAAATGCGATATTCTCGTCAGAAATGAGTGGAGGTGTGTCAGCCTATATTACGAAGTATATTGTATTATATAATATATATATATATTAATTATTTATAATGCTGTTAGTAATAAGGTATTTTTTAAGACCATATTTTTAATTATTTAGATGCTCATGTTTTTATGTAATTTTTTCCGTGCTTATGGAATTGTGGCACGATATTACTTGCGATACATCTTTTTTTCTTGAATGAAAATCACACTTTGTCATGTTAATTGTTAATCCGATGACTTTTTTGAAAATGTTGGGGTATCTTGAAATTTCAGATAATCTGAACAAGTTTTTTTTTGAGTTATTTAACTTTGTGTATAAAGGATATGTTTACGCCTAATACCCATGATAATAGGTTTAAAAGATATGTAAGTTATGACTGCTATATGTAAACTATATGATGATTTGATAACTTGATATATTAATACTAATATCTAATATTCTTCTAATATAATTTTTAAAAATGTCCGGTTGTCTTATATTTTTGTAAAAATATTTTTAAGGACTGTTTATCCTTAGTATATATATATAATATACATTAATAAATCAGAACTACCTACTCGTTTGATTGTTGTGTTTTGAGTTGTATACGTTAACATTTTTAAAATAATAACATATATTACGCTTAATACAATTTACATTAAAAAATAGGATTATTTCTCATTTTAAAATAATTCGTGTGTTTAGGTATATCGCAACAAGACACTCCTATGATAAAACAATTTTAATAAGTGAAAACGTGGTCTCTATTATAGTATTCTTAGGTACTTAAAATTCCAAAAATCAGAATTTGAATGAATTTATTAGAAAGAAAAAATTGGGGTGAGTTTACACAGTTATACCATATCAACAAACGTTTCATGGGACTATCCTGTGTTCTATTTTATTATTTTGGCAAATTTACCGATTCTTACCGAAAACCGGTAATTTCCTAGAATAATTTTTGAAACCTAAAATCGGTTACCGTTATTTTAAACCTATTGTATTCCTGGTTATATTGACTAATTTTCATATGTTCACCGGTATATGTTTTAACCGATTACCAATATTTATTAATACCTATAGTACCAACTGCCATTGCATATGAACTTTAATATGTTTAATTTATTTTAGCTACACAAATAATGATGAACTCGTAGCTACTTTAATATTTAACGTCTTGAAACTATTTTTAAATCATAGCTTACTTACCAGCTTCCGTATTAATAATAAGTTATAACAATTTAAATATTATATAAAATATCCTAGGCTAACAAACCGTCTCCGCTCAGAATCATTTTTCCTATTCAATGATATTAATTTATTATATCATCAAATTCAAATGTAATACCATACATTACATTGACCCACTTGTAACCTATTATACAGCATGATCAACATCCACTTAAACACGCTTTTTTAATTTCCAATTCTATGCCTAATGCAAAAAAATAAATATATTGTCTATATAACCATTAGGTACATGTATATAATGTATATTGTACTTAAATATAATTTACCTCTTTGGCTTTCGAATACAATAAGGTTATAATAGAAATTGTAAGAGGACGTGCTGTTTATTGTGGGGCGCACGTGCCGTGAAAACCTTTCTCCCTTCCGAAATAATAAACCAAAGGAAAATATTAATGAAAGGCAAGCGTCAACGCATGCGCATTTAGTACAGTGACAGCCGACAGGGGTGAAACTTTTTGTCTGGGGTGGTTAAAACTTAAGACACTCATTTTACTCCACTTTTTCTTTTTCAGGTAAAAATAATAGCCAATAAATATGATTGTATTATTGTTGGGAGTTGTTATAAATTATTTTGAAACAACCCACCAACATATTTTCTAGTTTCACGACTTGTGTGTACCTATATATGTATATATATTATAAGAGAAAGGCTTAGAAGCTAAAGGCATAGGAATAAAAATATAAATCTATGTACAATATTATACGCTAAACAGGTATATAAGTCCGATTAGTGTAATATTTTCTGTGAATCCAATTAATACAATACTCTTAATTTGTCCTTGAATATTATACACAGAACACGGTTTATTTTTAGTTCCCTGCATTTTATGACATGATTTTTGTAAAAGATTATTCAACCATTCAAACGTTAACATTTTTTTAAAAACAATTTTTAATTTTTATAAGATAATAATATTGGTCTTACAATAGTATTTGTATAATGTGTAGTTTTTATTATTGTGTCCATAATTACGCGTTTGAGCAGAAAATATGCTTGGACCGCTTTCTATGATAATGCCATGGGGCTGGTGATATAAAATGAATAATGTGGAAAACAATTAATACACTATAGTGAAGATATGTAAGCCACTGGTTGGGTTTTTAATTTTTTTAACGAATGCATTAAGAACAGTTCATTATTGATGAAAAAAATTCTGTCATAAGTATTATGAATAAATATGTAATTAATTTGATTAATCTTAAGGTTAATATTTGATTAATTTCTAAAACAAATATTTAACCTTAGTTAATTTACTATAAAAAATATGTTTTTTTATCACAATTTTTAAAAACTCTTTTTTCTTGTACCAAAATAATTTGAAAAATATTTTTTTTTCAAATCTTGAGTGAAAATAATATGTAATATGTTATTATACTATATTATAGTGCCAGACATAATTTTGCGCACTGAGTTGGCTATAGACAGTCTACCCCTGAGTTTGGATTGTAGACAATTTTATCTATTTGGTATTTCCTAAATAAATGGAAAAAACATACGGGTAAACGAGGATTTTGGCAACGTCAATTTTCAACAAAATCGATTTGTTTTTGTTATTTTTGTAGTAATTCAACAGCATTCTCCGTTAATAAGCTTGACAATTTAGTACAATATGTATATGTGTCAAGGTTCCTCTAATAATGTTGTTTAGTGTATATTAGATAACATTTTAGGCACCTATATCAGTATTAAGGCTTGAAAATGCAATAAAAAGCTCCCCATATTAAGCTGTTTAGAAGTTAAAATATATATCAAAAATACATAGGTCCCTATGTTACAAATTACAATTTATTTTAATAACTGTTTGAAGTTCAAATTTTGACAAGAGAAAAATAATAACGAGTTTTTTTCAAAGGATATTAGTTATTGTACTGTTAACTGTAAATGTTTTTCAAAAAAAAAATTGGTCATTGACATTAGTGAAACTTTCCATCACTATTTATACTATAATTTTTATTTTTTACAATCAAGATTTCAAATATTTTTAAGATTTTTTTACCACCGACCTATTCATACCATTTTACAGCGAATCAGTATTGGCTCATAAGTTATAGCAATGTATTTGCAAAAAATATTTAGTCTAACCGAATTAAGTGGATTGGAAGCGGTGATTTTCTGTCTTTGTCTAACACACGTGGAACATAAGAATTTAGACGTGTTTTCATTCCAACGTGCCGATTGATCTATATAGTGAAGCTATTAAGAATTCCTAAAACACATTTGAATTTGTCATTGACTCTAACTGAGATTGGCATTCCCAGATTTTAATTTTTTGATAATTTATTCAGGAAATTCAATCTCAAGTAGACATGACAACAAATTCAAATGTGTTTTAAGAGTTCTTATCGCTTCACTATAGATAAATCAGTATACTTTGGAATGAAAACACATATAAATTCCTATGATCCATACCATAACACACATAGATAAAGACAGAAACCCTAACCACTCCCAATCTCCTTAAAATAATACCTACTAATTATAAAAAAACATAAGCTATCCCGGTTTTTCACTCAGTTAATTTTTCGTAAAAAAATGATTTATTATTGAATTCATATTTAACAAACTATCCATTAATATAGTTATCTAGGTACTTAATAACGTGGTACACTTTAAATCTACTGCATTCTATAGTACAATAGAAACGAATTTCCTGGTTTTTGCATTAAAAAAACTGCAATTTTCTATATTAAATTTTGCTTAAAGAGAATTTAGTAGAAAAAAAAAATTTTAATAACAGAATTCCCAAATTCCAAATTCCAATTCCCAATTAGTATATTGTCTTTGACTCAAAAAAACCTCCCGTGCACTAAAATCCAATGTTTCAGAATCAACGTTTAAAAAAAAAAAATTGTTTTACAGAGATAAATTTTTAAACTTTAAAACTATAGTTATATATACATTATACTTATTATGAATAAATAATCTAAATTTGAAAAAATAGTCAAAAATTCAATATTAGTGGAAATATTGTATAAATAGTCAATATTTTGCAACATTGGAAGTTTTTTGGAGGTTTTATAACGTTTTTGTTTTTTTGCCAAGCATACATAGGAAGGTTTTTAATTTTAATGTCACATAGGAGGTTTTTTGAACGATAGTTCAAATTATACATATACATTTTTAATCACATAGAACTCATAGAAGGTATTTCATAAACGATTTATAGTAGGTAAAACACACCAACACGTGGATAGTTTTCATTTATTCTGAGAGGAAGATAGGCAATAGCACATTAACAAATTATAGCTTATTTTTTTCTGAATCCAGACTCCAAAAAATCAAAATATTAAATTTGGTATACAAGAGGACAACGACGATATCGATAATATTATTGTTAATAAATTACTATTATAACAGTTATAAGTTATAACGTAATATGGTATACATTATATATATATATATTATTTATCATATAATATTGCTATTGACATTAGCTACTATTGTTAATTAGTTAAACTTACCGACTTAGTTGAACACTTGTATGTACGTACTTCATACTTTACAGTTTACATTATAAATACAGTATATAATATATATACCGAACCCCAGGGATTAAAACTTCAATCAACAATATTTTTTTGCTGAAACTGATTGCATAATTCCAACAGTTGAATTATTTTATTTAATGTATATGAAAAGGAAGTAGTTACCTACCGGTATCATCGTGACCGGTGACAGTGTGAAGATATAATAGTGGTCCAAGCCGCTATTGTTCAGATTCAGACCAGGACAACTCTTGTATACAAAATAATATAGCTGTGGTGACAATTATCATGAGCTTTCAAAATTAGTATTCCTGATAATATCTGAATTTCTGAGCGAGTATCGAGAACAAAGTATAAATAATGTTGGGACAAACTAATAATACACTTTCAGTTATAGGAACTAGGTCTCGTTCGTATTAGAAAAACGGCGATTTGCGCACGCAGGTATCCATGATAGCTTTCGGCTTGATGACTTTAATGCCGGGCACCAACATAGTCAATTTAGTCAAATGAAAAAGTACACAAAATGTTATGTTATACTAATGAGGTAGGTATTTGATATTTATTTTTGAATAAAGTCTGCACAATGTAAAATACAATCCATTTCAAACATTCAAAAACAGAAGGAAAAAAAAATTAAAAAATTAAAATAATGAATATTATACTATTCTATAAACACTAAAATTTCTAAAGACTAAACATTAAACTATAGGTAGTATATAAATTTAATAGCTACATAATATTGTACATACGTAGGGACACAAATAAATTTTCATCGTCATAGTACGCCAAAAACCGTATATATAATATAGTGTGTCAAAAACTAGGGAAACACCGACAAATGAAATAATAACGTTAACAAAAGTTTCCAGACTTTTGGACACACACATACATATATGATTTTAGAAGTTTTAAACAATGATAAAGGATTTTCATATTAACTACATTAAAAATTAAAAAATAATAATATTCATAATAATGTACCTATTTAATAATAATGAAAAATAATAATAATATAATAATAATAATTGTTTTTGTTTTTTCAAACAATGATAAACCAAATTAATAAGAATGAAAAAAGCACTTGATACTCCTTACGAGGTCACATTAATGTTCACTATAAGTATATTATGTATTTGCACCATCAGTTGAACAAGTTTTACCCGTATTATAATATAATAAGTTAAATTAATGCATAAAATAAAATAATCATAAACAAATAAATATTTATAACATATAGATATTTTAAAAAACTACTTAAACGACAATTAAATTATTAGTGTCTTTCAAATATAAGCTATATATTTATAAATGTTTATTATATTCTAGTAATAACGTTTACAACGTATATAATATATATGTATATATATATATATATATATACATACATATAATATATAATGTATAGTTGTTCAAAATTACATCGTTTTTTCTCTCTCTTTTTATACGTAAAACACAGATGTTTCTAGGTCGTACTTAATATTCTCGTAACAGTAAACATAATAATTGATCTATATGTATGTGTAATAATCAACATTGTAAAGGTATGGACTAATTAACAATGATTTTGTCGTAGGAACATTAAATGCAATATATTTCTTTGTAGAATAATATTAATGCGTTCCTACAGGTTTTACAGAGATATTAAGAGATCCAAAATCAGTACATTTACATACACTTCGTATCTATATATTATTATATAACATATTGTACGTATTTTAATATTGTTGTATATTATACATAAATACGAAGACAAACAATGTATTTACATATTAAAAATTAATTTATAACAATATACATATTGTTGATTGACGCTGATATACATTAAAAAAATTGTTTACAATTAAATTAAATTATTATAGTACAGTAGACTCGATAGAATCTCGAAGGCCAACAAAAGAAAAAAAGATACGATTAGTTCGACGTGTCGAAAAATTTGAGATGTTGTAATTCGAATAATATTGAACGTCTACTGTAAGTTATGCGTATGTGTGTATGTGTGTACATTTATATACTCACACACACACACATACACGCGTATATTATTTTCACACACAATAAATATAATAATTATTTAAATATAAATTGGTCCTCAGTGAGTTTCGTCACTTTAGGATAATATGATTTGTACTGTTTTTTTCTAATTATAGGCAATTAATATATAAGGCATACAAATGAGGTAGATGATTTTCCGTTTTGTATTATTTTAATTATATTTATAATTACTAAACTTAGTCCTATGCACCTAGTAAAAGAAAAAAAACAATGAAACTACACAACTTGTTGCATTTTAATAGTGTTTAAATAATATGCAATTTAATATTAATAATAATAATTATATTATAGCAAAAACTGCTCGACAGACTTTTTGTTCCTCTAGCGAGAGAATGTAATTAACTACTACCCGTATGATTTCATTATTCTATATTATATTATATTATTAGTAATATATATAAACTAAAATTGCATAAAAAAAAATAATGCGTACACAGCATATTTTTTCTAACTATTTACGAAAGGAACGTCCAAGGGAAACGCGTACGAAGAATCGAAATATTTGTTAAAAAATAAATAATAATAATAATAATAATAATAATAATAATACAATTAGTTCTAAAACGTAGAAAATAATAATAATAATATATATTTATTTATATTCCTGTTTTTTTGATAACAACTATATCGGAACCCTCCCTATACGTAGTTCCCCCGCCCAGTGGCACGGTTCACCTAATAATATTTTGGTAAATAATGTATTATCATATCACAGATACTAAAATAATAAATGTTTCCTTTCTATAACACTAATGACGTAAAATAATAATATTAAACTTGACTATTATCATTTGGGTAAATAAAGTTCCAAGTTATAGTATAATGTGTACGTACGTTGCGAAAAAATAAAATAAAGATTTGGGATAGTCGCATAATAATAATTACTATAGTAATTATTCTAATACGAAATAATAATAATAGTAATATCATAAATAAGTAAAATAATAATAAATTGTGATGATAATATAATTAAATATACTATATGCTACGAAAATTTACGTTTAAATAGAGGCTTTGTTGGCGTAATGTATTACCGAACTATACCGGCTGCACTGCGCCTCTTTCTTGGCGGTGGTCTCCATCGACTTGAGTATCATTTTCGACCGTTTCCGCGGTGGGAGGCTCAGGTGATCCCGATCGTTGGGTTGCGCGGCCGGCGGTGGCGACGGTTGTGACGGTGGTGACGGTGACGGCACCGTGGTCAATGACACCACAGGCGGCATCTCCACGGTTTCGTTTTCGGCGGTGTACAGGACAGGCGATCCGACAGCGCGATCTTCGGCAGCCATCATCATGACGTAATCCACGTGCTGCTGTCGTTGTTGTTGTGCAGCCGTCTGCATCGTGTGGAACGACTGTTGCTGCTGCTTTTGCTGCTGCTGATGGTGTTGTTGTTGCTGCTCTTGATGTAGTTGCTCCTGCGCTTGATGTAGTTGCTGCTGCTGTTGTTGGAGTTGCTGCTGTTGTTGTTGCTGTAGGTGGTGCTGTTGCTGTTGAAATTTCTGTTGTTGTTGTTGTTGTTGTTGTTGCTGCTGCTGCTGTTGTTGTTGTTGTTGTTGCTGCTGCTGCTGTTGTTGCTGCTGCTGCTGTTGTTGTTGAAATTGGTGCCGACGAGTCATTGGTGGCGGTGACACATCCATGGTTAGAGTCATCGAGCCCGAAGAGCTGCTGGCTGGACTCGGAGGTTGGTCGCAATTGTATTCGTCGTCATCTTCGTCATCGTCGTAATCGCTGCGTTTGCGGTTCCTGCCAGGTAACCTGGGATACAAGTATTGACACAGTTTGTTAAGTTCTGTGTCTACATCAGCGGCACCTATCGCCATCACGTCGTCATCGTCCTCTTCATCCTCGTCATCTTCGTCATCATCAGACTTTCCTACACCACCACTATCGTCTTCTCGAACCATTACTACGGCAGCCGTCGCTGCTGTCGACTGCTGCAGGAGAAGATTAGAGCGTTTCGGTTCGTCAGACAGTTGAAGCAATACCGCAGCGGACGTGGCCACAGTCGACTTGTTGTTCTCCTTATCGCTACCGCAGCTCGACGAAGTCTCACCCTCGGACGCCGCTTCTTTTTTGGACGAAGACTGCACAGTGATGACCAATGCCCCCGCGGTTGCAGCCGCAGCAGCACTGCCAGTCACCTGGATACCGTTAGCGGTAGCCGCGGCGGCCGCTGCCGCCGCTCCACTTCCGCCGTTTTCCGAATGACTTTTGATGTGGCTCTCCATGGTCTTCTTGGACGTGAACGTGCCATTGCAAATCGTGCACTTGTACACTTTCTCACCATAATGCGACACCTGGTGAAGCTTGAGCACGTGGTTGTAGCCGAACGACTTGCCACATATGTCACACGAATACGGCTTCTCGCCTGTGTGCGTGCGTGTGTGCACCTTGAGCTGCTTGGAGCACGTGAACCCTTTGTCGCACGTTTTGCACACATATGGTTTTTCGCCCGTGTGAGTGCGTATGTGAATAACCAGCTGGCCGCTCTGGATGAACGTCTTGTCACAGAACGAACACTTGTGCGGCCGTTCACCGGTGTGTATGCGCATGTGCCGGTGCAACTTGCCACTGTGCTCGAACGCCCGCTCACACACGTCACATTTGTACGGCCTCTCCTTGGTGTGGATACGCCGGTGTACGCTCAGGTTCTCTTTGACCGAGAACGGTTTGTCGCAATACTCGCATTTGTACGGTTTTTCACCGGTGTGGGTTCGGTAGTGCCGGGTCAGCCGGGCCGGTACCGTGAACGACTTGCTGCAGTAGTTGCACTGAAACGGCCCATCCGTCGTCGTGTCTTTCACGTGAGATCGCAAGTGATTTTGGAAAGCGTTTTTCTGCATGAATACCTTGTGGCACACGTTGCACTGCAGAGACTTGTCAGACGCCGTGGTGGCCGTGTGAGACGACGGCAGTACAGCTGGTTCGGCCGCAACCGCCGCGGCCGCCGTCTTAGCAGAGTCGATGATCACGGCCGCCTCTTCGACCACCGGCGTTATGGTGAACACCGGCAGATCCGGGCTGCACACCACACGCTTGATCGCCGCCGCCGCCGATCCCTCGGAAGCGTTTTCTGCGACGTCGATAGCCGTCTTCTGGTGCAGTTGTTGTTGTTGTTGTTGTTGATTGTTTAGGGTTCCAGTTGTAACAGTGGCCGGTTTCAACGGGCTGAGCGTACAGTCAATGCCAACGCGAACGAAATCTGTCGATCCTCCTCCACCAGACGAACTCAATATTGGCATTTCCCCATTGATAAGTTCTACCATGTCGGATACATGGCCCAAAACATTTTCTATAAACATAAATAAAAAACAAAATAAATGACACGAAAAGTATATTAATTCCATGTAATAATCACAGTAAATGATTTGTACAAGGTGAATAAATCACCAATAGAGTAAAACTAAATACTGGGACCATATAATTTTTATTAATAAGTTTATTTTATTTATTTTGCTTCGATAATAGTGATTTTTCGTAATATTGAATTGATACATAACTATAATAATAGCTTAAGGGTTATAACTCTTTTATTCAACGCATGCTAGTTTTATAATCTCTGCGTCTACTTTGCATCGTGTTTAAATAATGTGTCACTCGGAAGACGTAATAATGCCAACATTCATTATATATCAACTGGTTTTCAATAAGTATAGGTTTCTACTTGTGAAATTAATAATTATATGTATACAAAATATACATTGCTCAATAGGGGTGAGTTACGCATCTATTTTGTGTTTGTATCATATGTTGTGTCTGTGAGAGTATTGAGAATATTTTTTGTGGAAGATACTCATTTAGTTTTGATCAATTATATTATATTATGTTTTCAAACGTGAACACAAAGACCAAAGTCAAAAGCTCACGAATTACAACGCTTAAAAGAAACATGACAACAAGATGACTTTGATTATATCAAATTGTACATAATAATATAATAATTTCGACATGCCTTACAACCGGACAAATATCCTTTCCCCGAGTGTGTCATTATATTATATAATATAATAGACATATGCTCGCAGTAATAATTTAATATTTGTATGTGTGCATATTATAATATTTTAAAAGTTCACGCCTTTATGCGTGAAATACTTTTGTAATGTATAAACGCGCAGACTTATATCACTACACAAAGCGACACGCCGCTGCCGTTTTATTGTCGATGAAATAATGTTTAGAATAGTATTATTGTCATACACTCTTCGTATAATCGCCATCGCATTATTGTGTCGTTTTTATGCACGGGTCGTTTAGTATAAAAGCTTACTGTGTGGTGATACGTGCAATTAATGATTCGAGTTGTATATTATAATGCACGTTAAATGTTCAAAGTCTTTGCGTACCTACAGTTTTTTATTCACACGGTAAACTCTCTTGTCATTGCTGAAATTAATTAATAATTTGTATTGGTTTTTAAGGACAGTGAGATACGGTATTATAATATATTATGATCGACCGTTTGTACAGACGATGGGTTGAGTGTATACTGCAGAAATAGTTTGGATATTACACGAAAGGATTACAATTATGTTATCCCATATTATGCATATAGCCTATAAACTGAATACATTAAGTTACACGCATTTTTAAGGTCAATATTGTTATATCTTTGGAACAAAACATGTTTCAAAACCATTGAATTTTAACAATATTATTTATATATTTTTAAACGGTTTGCTATTTTTTATAAAAATATAAGGAGCATATTAAATATTATTCGTTTTTTTAAACGCGCCAAAATTGACCGACATTTAGTGAAGTCAGTTAAATGAATCACCCTGAGTATTATATTACATAGTCAGTTGTTTTATGGAAATAAAAATGAACAGTGTTTTATATAATATAATATTCACTACCTATATCTACAGTTGTACAGATAACCTGTCAGATACCTGCGGGGTATATAATATTATAATATACGTATAGATATTATATCATGAATAGAATAATAAATTCTATTTTCCTTCGTTATACTGAGGGCCGACGACGTACTCAGGTACTCTTAGAGAAAATATTAAAAATACTCGTCGTGTGACGGTTGTCTATTCAAATCAAAGAAATGTTTGTTTGACATCGATTTATTGCGATTATTCCAGCCGTATTTGATAATGATAATGATGTGCTAGCGTAATGTGAGAATATACAGGCAGTATGAAAAAAAACAAATGTGGGAGGAGATTAGCGAAATACTGTATTTTGCACGCAAGACGCAGACGCCCGTGAATTGCCTATTCGTGACGCCGCGCCATGCGAAACTCGCAAATTTCCGGATGTTTGTTATAACGAAGTTACGAAAGTTCTGAAACGTGTGTTGATAGATTTTCAAAACTAGTCGACATGAACGAAACGTCAACAGCTGGAATATGAATAAATCTTATATGGCTATATTATTATTCCTACTTGCAGGATTGTTCATTAGTTAATAGTTGTGCATTTTTGTATATAGAGGAAAAAACGAGGATATTTCAAATGAAATCAAAATGCTTGTTAAGACAAAGAGAATGTAATACTTGATACTATTTTACGGTTTATCGTAGTAAGAAATACGCATATAGGTACACAAATAGAGTTTTGAAACACACACATTAAGACATCGTGGTCTGTGTAATAAATCTTAAGCGTCATGACACATAATAATATAAGTTTTATTACGTACCACCTCACAAAAATAATGTTAAGTAAATATATTTCAAGATTATGTACTTAAGTATAATATTAAATAATAGGTATCAAACGAGTTACAAAAATAAATAATTGTTGTTAATACAAGTGTTTAAAAAGTATCAACTATTATAGGTACATGCGTGTATATAAATTACAATCAAAACACTTTAACACGGGCAATAAGAATAACTTAATCGTGTCTTACCAGTGTTTATTGTTATTATGGCGGGTATTATACTATCATCGAATACTATTTCAGGTTATATTTCTAATTTAATGGTTTAAAAGGAAAAACAAGACAAAGGTCCTACATTAAGGATCAAGTTAAAAATAGAAAAATAAAAAAAAAGTTAGCTGTTTCTTATGTACGAAAATCGAGAAAAGTTATAATATACGTATTTTAAATATAATATGAATTAAATATATAAATATAATATATATTGTATAATAATCAGTAATACAGTTTTTTTATTACATATTATTATTTTTATTTTTATATATATCGATATTTTACTACGCTATTTCTATACTGAAATTATTAATCAATTTCTATAAATTATAAAATACCAAATAAAGTGTAATATAAAAGATTATCCAAAAAATAAAGCATTTGCTTTATGTTGTATAATATAGATTTTTACACATATATTGTTATTCCTCGTTATTTAATCTAATAAATTCGTAAATCAATGACAATTCGATGTACCTATATCATGAAGGAACTTACTTATTACAATTTAAGTATAAAATATATCTTTAAAATACAATAATATTAAAACATATTGGCTGTTCAAAAAATAGACATTTAAGTAAAAAATAAATTAAATCAACAAGGAAAAAGTATAAAAGATTTCATTTTAAATTGGTAAAATGTTGACATAATTAATCGAACTAATCGACTTATAGATACACGGCAGCTAAACCAAACTGACAGCATGACATACGTATTATATAATATACCTACGTATATAACAAATAAAACAATGTTTTTAACCATTAATATTAGTTAGGTACATAAACATATATTAATATAATTAAAATTGTCTTCACTTTTTTATTTTATCATTATCATGTCTATAAAATTTATATTTGAGAATAAAAATAAAAATAATATATCTTCGTACTTAATTAAAATGTTGTCCAACGAAAATTTGATTGCTTCGGTATTTATCAATAATTATTTTACTTTAATGTTAAACATGTAAAACGTATTTTTAAATATATATCAAGTTAATAACGAACTTATAAGTACGTAATAGTAATTATTATATTGAATAATATTTATTTTTATTTATATTTTCTAATCCTTGGTAGTATAACTATTAATAATTATTGATTAAATATGAGGTTATTTTCTCTGATACCTATGAACAATGCAGTTATAACATTTGAAAAAATAACAAGGACTATACTATAGTTATTTTATTGTAGTTAATTAATCACCTAGATAATATTCATAACCATAAGACAACAATTATTCAAAACCGAATATCCACGTGTACAACGCGAATAATAATATTGTCACATTTTGCTACGTCAGCTATATACAGGCTATATATCTATAATAGTATACACATCAAACGTAGACAGTTTTACGTATCACTACATCAGAATTCAAATGAAATAAAAAAATATTATTTTCAACAAAAACTATAAACGTAAACAAAATCCGAAGTCTTTGACAAAGCAAACTGCATTGGCACATCAAAGTATTAGCAAGGTGTGCTTAAAAAATTTGAAAAAAAAATAGTAAAAAAAGTTGTCCGTCGTCCGTTTTCGGTATTAGAACCGTAAATAGTCTGCAGTGCGTGTCGATGACACCGGACGACAACGGCAATAATAAACGAAAAAAATGAAACTGAAATTAAAACGTGCTTTTTTTCTATAGTTCTTACCGCCGGCGTTTTTGTTGTTGTTTTTGAGGTTGAGCCAGAAATTTTTTATCCACTGTTTTTGCGACTTGTCCCAAAGCTGAGCCATTTTTCACTGGGGCATTCCTCTGAGGTTACTGACAGCAGGGAGACGAGCGCGCGGGACCAAAGACTAGACGAGACTAATAGTATAATGTAGTGACTATACTGCAACTATGCAGTTACTCTCTCTCTCTCTCACTCTCTCTCTCTCTCTTTCTCTTTCTCTTTCTCACACTATATATATATATATTGTATATATGCGAGCGGTGCAGCTGCTCACTGCCGTCTTAGGAGAGGGGAAGAAAACGAAAAGAGAACAGAGATGGAAATAGCGGGAGAGAAAGATGAATGATAAATAAATCTAATAGAGAAAAAAAAACGACAAAAAAACTAGGAAATTGTGAAAACTCGAGATAAGCAGTACGCGACTATGCAGGTGAACGCTTGCTGTACGAATGTTGCGCGATGATGCGGACGTGCAGTACATAATAAACAATATTATCGCACGGTCGCGGGACCGCGGCCAACAGTCAACAGCCTACTGAAGCCCCGAAAGCGGCGGGAGCGTTCCGTCCGAAACGGTCTCCTCTCTCGGTTTCCCGGCGGCACGTGTATACGGACGTTCGCAAGTGTGCGTGTGTGTGCGTGTGCGCGCGCGAGCGAGCAAGCAAGCAAACAGCAGTGGCGGCGGCGGCGGCGGCGTTAACGGCGCGCGCGTTTACACTGCCTATATGTCGTCGAGTATTATTGTGGTGTTATGGTGCCTCCCCACGCGCGCGGCGATTCGTGCTTTGGCGGCGACGATAGCATTGCGTGCGTGCGTATTTAGACTGTTCCCGAGTGCGTGCGCTGCGTATATAGTACTGTATACATATATAATATTTATACATAGGTAGTGATATGTGTGTGTGCTCACGCACCCGCGATAAGAAGAACCACGGACTGCCGACTGGAACCGAATGCGACCGAACGCCGGCGGGCGCGGGAATCAGCGCGGGGAGGCGGAGGAGCAGCGCGCCGAGCGTATTTATGCTCGCGAACCGTAGGGGGAATATAATAACGTAACAAGCCCAAAAAATACGGAGGTCATCGAACGACGACAAAGCCCTCGATTCGTCCTTGTTCCCCTGCATGCGACTATATGCACACTACACTGTGAAGAATGGGGGGGGGGGGGTGGTATGAGGGTTGGGGTGAAAAACGACAGCGATAATATTAAAAGAATATTCCTGCGGTAAGAATAAAAACTTATCGCCGACCTCAGCTGCTGCTGCTGCACCGGCCCACCTGCCGGGCACACGTGGAGCATGGGGTTGTTTTTCGTGTGAGAAACGCGAGCCCTGACCGCCGCCCGCGAAAGAACACACGACACATTCTGGCGTGGTGGGTGTCTCATCTTGGTCTCGACGCATATCACGAAAACATTATACAACCTTGACGAATGACGATGATAGTCATCGGTATTAATAGAACGATTTTTTTTTTTCAAGAAAGGAAAAACAAGGTTTTGATTTTTTCGTTACGACGTGTTCTGCAGTAACGACCGCGGGACACCGGTGCGTTGACCCCGGTGAATCACACGCACCGCGCACGCACACGCGAGCCAATAAGTCGGGCATTGGGGTCGGGATACCAGCGACGACGACGACGACGACGACGAAAACGATCGCGGCGGCGTTTATTCTCCGAAAAAAGGGGCGCGCCTGCATTTGGAAGGCCCGGGGTTCGTTGACACGGCTGTTCGGGAGCGAGCGCGTGTGCATCTGCCGAATTTTTATTTTATTGTTGTTCTTGTCGAAAACGCAGTACGCATGCACGCAGGAAGGCAACGCACGTTTCATTGCCGATGGAGAGAGTGAAAGACCGGGACGGGACGAGACTACGATAGCTAGAGAGAGTGAGCGAACATTGATAAAAAACTGAACCCAACAAATTACACATGATCGCGCGCTTGCATAGTATAATAGTATATAATAACAATAGCGATTGTAATAATACTATAATAATATCATGTTAATTTTTGATATATGCATAACGTATAAAATTATAATAGTACATAATATTAATAATAATAATAATATGGCATAGGCCACATCGGCGGCGGACGTATGTGGGAGATCCGGCGTAACGCCGAGTGGCTCGTACGCTGATACCGTCGTGCGATTGTCACAGTACTACTATTACTACTACTACTACTACTACTACTAATAATAATAATAATAAATGGGTCACGGGAAAATAAAAAAAAGCTACTGACAATTATTATTATCGCCAATTATTACAATTGTCGCGTGGTGTCGAGTACTGTGCACACTGCACACACGTCACACACGGACGCTTAAACTATTATCATGCGTGCTGTTGCAGTCGGTCGTATCACGCGCATATAATGTCGTCGACACGGCTATGAAAAAGTCTGCTTAAAAAACGAGATAACAATAATGTCGTTTTGTGCGTACGTCGACGGCGGCGAGATTCTGCTATGCAGGCAGTTATAGTGGGGACAGAATTGGAGTGTGTATAGTTATGCAACGCGCAAATCGTAATACGAAATATTTTCATTAGACGATACGGGCGGCTGATAGTGCGGGCGTCGCGGTGCAGAACATGCGTGCGGCGGCGGCGGCTAGTGTAACCTTTCCCAACGCATCGGTGCGGCGGCGGCGGCGGTGGCCGGCGGTTGTGGAGGAGCCAGACTGCCGTTTCGGGGGGCCTCCACCGTCGGTAAAAACGCCGGTCCGACGCCTACACGTGGGCCCCCGCGAACGGCTCCCCGGCACACGCGAGGCCGCCGCCGCCCGAACACCGACCTCGACAACGCGGCGGAGAGTGTGGAACGCGTTCGTATAATATTATAATGTAAACCCCGCTCGCCAGTCTACCCCGCCGCTATACCCTTTCCCACCCACAAACGTCGCCGCCGACACGCACTACACAATAATACATTTATTATTCGCACTGGAAATTCGCTTCTTTTATATTATATATATATATTTATTTATTTTTTTAGACGCTGTCCCCGCCGCTGCCGCCGATGGTCGTCGTGCAGTCAGTCGTCGCTGCTTTTGTCTCTATACGCCAAACACAGACGGCATCGAAGGTTTCGAAAAAAAAAACAGCACCTATACACGCATATTATATTATATTGTACACTGCTTCGATATTTTTTTGCGCGTAGTCATTTTATAATTTTATCTCCTGCTCGTGTGTGAGTCGTACTGTCGAAGTAGTCGTGGCTCACGGTGGTGGTCATGTCGTACGCGCTTACACGACGCGCAATTCAAATAAGTATAAGATTGTTTATAATAATACACATAATAATATGATATACAGTATTACCCGATTCGACGAAGACGCCCCGTTTGGTTGAAAGAGAGTTCGTTGCCCTCGAAAACAACCCCTAATGCGTCGGGTCGGCTGGTCGGAAGGTAATATTATGTGAAGAGATTGGGAGGGGGTAGTAAATGGGTGTGTGTTTATATTGTTATTATTGTGCGGTACACGAGCCGGCCGGCGATTGACGGATATTATCCGCGAAATGTCGGCTTAAAGACCCGGTTTGCTACGTTCGGTTTTGACAATGAGAATAAAAAAAATAAAGAAAATCATGTATGGCAAAGGACTAAGGCGATAACAATATGGACGGGTATAATGTACCTATGATGTGTAAGCGTATTACGACAATACTATTTCGGCGTAAACAGGAGAGACGCATATAGATAATGTGCGAAGGAATATTATAATAATATATTATATAAACAAACATGGGACATAAATATAATGCTCATTGTAATTTGTAACCGTTTACGATCGGTATCGGTTCTGCGCGTATTACGCGCTCGCGTTATCGGCAGACCGGCTACCTGTCGCCGTATAACTTGGAAGATACATATAGAATACCCTATTTAGGTAATATTTATAAACATAATGTATTAAAAATTGGCAATGTCCGACCTTTTTCCTAATTTAATAATTCCATATTTAGTTGGCCGGACAATTTTGTTAATATTAATATTTATCTTTTTATTTTTTAACTGTTTTGTTTAAACTAGACCTCTAAGTACACTAATAAATAGATAAACGTCAAAATTACAAATCATGTCAAGTTTATTCGCAAGTCAAGGGACTATATTTCTCATTGTTTCCCATTGACTTCTGCGTTTGGACGACTGCACGCGCAGTGTATACGAAATATTGTTTTTATACTAATTTCGTTACGCATGCTAATGTAATACTTACTGCCGACTTACAATATGTATATTTGTGTTATTAAAATATTTTCGATTGTAAAATAAAAATCAGCTTTCACAAACAAATTAATTACTGTACTTACAACAATATAATATATATTATAATATTATGTATTATATTAATAAATATACCACGACAGAACGGACATGCTTGAATCTAAATCCAAATTATGAACTACATTAATAATATAATTTCTTTTATATCTAATTATTTACAACTCATAAATTATCAATATACATTTTAAAAAATCAGAAATAATTATTTTTATTGGTTTCTTTTATTATAATTAGTATTATATATTTATATCTTTACACTCATTTCGAGACTAATGTATAATGTATACAATTATTATCAGATCATTATAGTTGTAAAACGGCTAATTATTAATGTGTTCTTGTCATTTATCGGCGTGGCAATAAATTACTATAAAAATAAAAACCATTTAAAATTAAAATAATTTAATGTTTTCTGATAACCTTTAACCCTAACCATCGTTCAGAAATAAAATCAGAAAATGTCTCTCCAATGCAGTGTCCAGACACTAAGTTATATGACTTAAATTAAATTACCGTTGATATATATTATTTTATACGCGACTTATACTGCTACGAAATATTCAACATTATGTTCGTAAATTTAATAACAAATTAGACCAAACGTTGTCCTCGTATACATTGATATTACATTGATTTATTGTATATATTATATTTAATAAAACTCGGTACACAATAGTAATTAGTAGGTACCTAATTACTTTTATTCTTATGACTTTATTTGTATTGATTATGATTTAGCAAAATTCTTTGAATATTTAGGAATTTTATTTGATAAAGTATCAAAATTTAAACTTTGATTTTAAAACTGCACAAACTCTATAAAAAACATGATCAAACATTTTACGTATACGAAATAACAGTTTAAATAAAAAAATTAGAAGTAATTATAACTTGTAAGTTAAAATTTTAATGCCCAGAAAAATTTCAAAAATGCAAGGTGTCCTAAAAATGCTTTAAAAAGTGTAATTTGTAATTAAAAATTACATAATAATAATCAGTATTTCCTAAAACACATTTTCCACTTACGAAACTGTTGTAGGACACTAGAAAAAAAAATGATATTCCAACAAAATCCCAGCTCTACTTATAACTCATCATATTTAACTTCGTCGAGTAACTTTACTATAACTCTTCGCCAAACTACTACACCTAATTCGCCACGTCACATATCACCTACATGCATCGCTGAACTCGTTCTGTTTTTTTCCGTTCCAAAAACTGTAGGAATTTATAGGACTTAAGGAATTCGATCGCTAAAAACTTTCGAGATAAATAATACAATACCCAGTTAACAATAAAACTATTAATTTAAGTATTGCAATAACAAATGGTTTTCTTCCCTATCTAATCAGAGAGCATAATAATTATTTAATTGGTATAGAATATAGATTATATTATATTGTTGGAGACATTAACTATATTAAGCAATTTATTTTACTATAACAATCAGTCATTATAGTCTGATCGATGTTGGTATTTGTCGCTGGTAAAAGTATAAAAATATCGAGTTGAAGGGTTAGCTTCAATATTTATTTATTTATTTTATTTTACGGTCTTAGACAAATATCGTTGTAAATATCGTTGTAAATATCATTACCAAAAAAAGTATTGTTGACTTAGGTCAAGATATATTTAATATATTTAAACGATATTTGAGTAAGGACAAAACGAAGATTTATTGACATAGATCGGAACAAAATCTAAATTAGAATGTAGGATCAATGACTTCACTGATTATTTCTGCAGTACGAGTACTGTACAACCGATTTCATAAACACGATCCCCGGTATGTTTTGGCTCCGGTTTTCCCATCGACTGGTAATATAAGTATTATTGGTATTCGATATTATTTTCAAATTATATATGAGGCAATAATAGCATATTTAATTAATCAATACGTTGGTAAAATTAATATTTAATAAAAAGAAAGTACCTAGGTACTCTACCTGTCTGTGTATACAATAATTTAATAATTATATTTTATACTTTTACTCTTTAAAATCCACTTAAACTGAACTCAAATTTGAAACGACGTTATCATAAATATTTTTGTAAATAAAAGCATTTATTGCTCCACGTTATTTATTTATTTTTATCTGTAGGTACTAAAAGAAGATCAATGAGAAGTATTTGTGATAGTATTTTTTTTTTAAATATGTCACTCAGTATTCAATAATTACGCCTAAGTTGAGATAGATTTTTTTCTACTTATTTAAGCATTTTTGGTTCGCAAAAAAACCGTAAAATCGTTATTCAACATTTTCTTAAACGTACTGGAAAAAACAGGAGGCAATATTTATTGTTTTAAAAATTGTATACACTACCTATGAACCGTATTTTGAGCAATACCTAATACGCAGTATGTTGTGTAATTTTCCAATTATAATCATAGTAAATAAAAAACAACTAATGTACACACCTTGGTTGTTTGATGATGATTCATGTTGTGATTTTAACTTCAGACGATCACTTTTGACTCGTTCGAATGGCACAGGAGTTGGTAGAGCAGCAAAGGCGCGTGTGTGCTACTGTGTGACGTCGGATCGAGTCAGAGGGTTGCGGCGACGGCAGCGGTTGACATAATATTATAACTTCAAGTTGGACACATTTTCGCGAAGGTTCGGGCGCTAATGCACGAGCGCAAGTGCTCCGGAAAATTCCAAAATGTACACGAACGAAAAATAAAAAAAATTAACAATGTGCGAGACGAAAACGGCGGTGAAAGCTCGGAATAATATTTGCAGACGGCGAGAAATAAAAAAATAATAACAATAATATTAATAGTAAAATAATAATAATAATAATAATAATAATAATAATAATGATGATAATAATTTGATAAATGATAATGTCGAAAGCATACGCGTTTTTGCAGGGCGAAAAAAAATTCGCGAACGGCACCGGCCGAAGATCGAAACAGTACCACAACAATGGTTAAGTTAATGGGGACGAGGAACGAAATCCGAACGGAGCCGGCCCGGACTATTTACCTCTCTTACCTCTTTGGCCGTGCCGACCGCGTCCGAAGGCGGAGCGGCGGCTGCCGAAGGGCGCCACGGTTGTGAACCCGGCACAGTGCCGAATTTCGAAGCGCGTGGAGGAGCCGGACCGGCGTTTCTGCCGAGTGCGTGCCGCGCGTGGCATCGCTTGCGGACGCACTCACACGCGCCCGAACGCTCACACGAACACGATCGGTCGGTCGGTCGCGACCGCACACGCACGCGCAAGTCGACGGTTCGTTCGTGTCGCCGCCGCGTTTCCGCGTCGCACTCGCTCGCTCGCTCGCTCGCTCTTTCGTGCGAACACGCACGCACGCACGCATATATTCACGCAAGCGGGGCGTACGCACTCACGCACGCTCACGCATACGTTGCGCGATGCGAGTGATGATGCCAAAAGGAAAATAATATAGTAATATTGTAATGTTATTATCGTCGGGTCGCGTCTTCGTGGAACAACCGAAAACGAACGCGCCGCGGCAGACTCCACCTCACTGCTGGTCGGCGGCGGCGGGGGGAGGGCGCACCGGTTGTCCGAAAAAAAAAAAAAAACTATCCGACAGAATGAAACAACTAATTGTTGTGAAAGACTCACCCGGAGTCGTATTTCTATTGGTCCGCCGCTGCCACGCCACCTGACACTGCTGCCGCCGCGGCGATTTTCCACGTACGCGTGTCAAACAATCCAAAAATCCTTAGAGATCGCGATCAGCTACGGCCGTCCACCGCAAATCATTGCCTCGAACCTGTTTGGGTTTTTTTTCTTAGTATTTTCCACAAACCCCCGCTCCTACCCACCACACGTACGCGGGTGAAAGAATGCGACTTTAAGTCGTAGGCGACGTAACACCGAGTGGAGTGGACCGTAGGGTACTCACCGGCCACCGCCGCGCCACGCCGATTTGGTTGATTGTTATGAATTTATTTTTTTTTCGTTTTCGATTACTCCAAACTTCTAAGGTTCACGAACTGGATTTCTCGATGCACCCGACGACGTGTTTTCTTACTCCGAAATCCGCCACCGGCACACTTCCCACCGTCTAGCATAATATTTACATCGGCAATATTTTACGTTCGTATAAACTCTGGAAAAACATCAACGCATGTCGACATAAAAAAAATCTACAACAATATTGGAATGTTTATTTATAAATAAATCTCTTGTGTGCTTATGTAACGAAATATTATGTCACGTCTTATTATACTATATTGTCTATTATTGTTTTTTTTTCTTGTTTAAAATCTGTATTACAAAATACTAAGTATATTATGCTAGTTACTACTTATACTTGAATACAAATTATGCATATAACGTAAATATTTTCTTTGCAAATTTCTTGCATTATCTACCATGAAATTATATGTATTTTATTATTCTTTTATTTGTGTACATTAGTACATACTGTTCTCCACAAAATTGAACATAACGTGTTAATGAGATTTTAAAAAAAAAAACTTGTAGCTATATTATCTGATTACAGTTTATTATTATGTATTAATGTATTATTTTTATCTATTCGATTCGTCATTTAGCAAAATTATTCTCAGAAATCTATAATTTACTTTTTAATACGAATACTATATGTTTTTATACTAACTAAAGTTCATTATTATTTTGATGATAATCATATTATTAATTTTGATTTTAATAACAAATTATTAATAATTTATTTGGCTTTAAATTGGAAAACTATGAAATCCAAGTATTACATCTAAGAGAAGTCATTCACTTCTCTTTGTTAAATATTAGATAGTTCTTATCTTGGTTATATAATATATGTAAAGCAAATAGATCACTAGATCAGGTCTAGAGACAGAATGAATTAAAAAAAAAAGGTTATATATACAACCTTGATAGTTCATACCTATAAATTATCTATAGACTTGTTTACTACTTCAAATTATGGGGTTTAAATATTACATTATATACGATTATGATAATATAAAACACAACAAACATTGTTTTTTAACCACTTAAATATTATTAGTTGATATACTTATTCAAAAATGAACTATAGTAAAAGGGTGAGACATAAGTGTGCGTAGTGCGCACGGGGTAGTCAGGGTAGGCAGTTGAGTACTTTGTAAACATTTTTTTGTACACAGTTATGCATACCTACCTATAATAGATATTATATAGGTGTAAAATAAATAGGTATTGCGTAAAATAAAAGTTACGTACCTTATTTAATATATATATTATATATTATGTATATTATAATATGGTTGTTAAATATAATATTTATACTAAAACAACTTGCTAACGTATGATTTGAAAAAAAAAAATAGGTGTTTCAGTTACCTATAAATTATAATACAATTATAATATTATTGGTATGGGAATGTAACTTTACTAACTAGCGACTACTATTTACTCTTAGTTTTGTAATACCTATAATGGCTATAATAATATTAAAAATGTTTAAATATTATTTAACATTATTTTATTTCATGTGATATTGTAGTAAATATTATCTTATTTGGTTGATATAATAATATGAGCATTTTATCGTAAGAATGGTTAAAAAATGTTATCCCTTCTCGAATAGTTGAAACTGAATTTAAATATAAATTTGAATACTTAGGTATATAATATTATTTATGACCACCCAGACAACAATGTTTGTGTAGTGCATACGCTTTATGGTGCAGTACAACATAATATTATGGTTGTATTGTAAATTGTAATAATAATCATTCATATCATGTTATTTAGTTTCCATCAGATTTTCAAGTTGGTACGTTTTCTACTACCCTACACGGCTATTCAACAGTATTGAATAATCAATATAATTACATGAATTCAACTATTCTTTTTAGTGGTTTCATATTTTGCCTATTGGTATGGTATTTAATGTTATCATCTATTACATAATAACCATTTATTTTTATTTTCGTAAGTTCATGATAAATTCATAACACAAGTTTTTAAGGAAGACTGTAGCATATTTAATTTAGATCAATAAGATAATTGTTGGTTCTCTATTATGACGTACATTTTATATGTTTTTGATATTGAGTCTCATAATTTTAAATTGCATTGAGACTATGAATTGGTAATTACTAATTCATGCATGAAAAATGTTTTTAAATTAAAAGAAAAACGCCTCATTAGTATTATATAATACTTATGTTGACGTAAACTTGGTTAGACTAGAAATGTAGGTACCTAATTTACAAGACAATTTTTTTTCTGTTGTTTTTGTTTGTTGGCTGGAAGACAGTGCATTAGAAAATAATCGGAATTTGAGAGGGGGGACAAACCGTAAACATTTGCGTCTTTAAGTCATTGCTAAAATACTATACAGTAAACATAATTTCAGAACACGCAAAATTACCAACATAAAAAAAGTGGACCTTATCGGTTCATATCATAATATATTTCGAATAACATTCTAAATAGGTCAGATTAGGATACATATAAAACTAATTATTTATGAATTAAGATTAGATTTATCACCGAAAAGGCTAAAAATGATGTGTATTTTAATAATTAACATAACCACACAATCAATAGTGAATAAAAAAGTCAAGAACCTAACTATGAGTGAGAAGAGCTATTAAAATAAAATCACATTTAAACATTTACGATGTACCTACCGCAGTTTTTCGGATACATCTCAAAACCCAAGGTTGTCAAATTAATTTTACATCAGATTTAGTAACGAAAAACAAATGAATAAAAAAATTGAGAAATCGATTATAATACTACAAAAATTCTAATATTTCTGAAAAACATTGCTAACAAAAAACTAAAATAACTTGTTATCCCCCCAATAGCCTATGTCACCTATATTTTTTATTACAATTTATTAAAATGTCAAACTTATTAAATGGTATTTAAACTTGTATAATCTAGAAAGCTTAATTTTTTTTTAATTATCACTATAATGTTGAAATATAATATATATAGTATTATATAAATATTTAATTATAAAAAAAGTAATCTAGTTAATTAATTATGTACGTTATATATACTTATATAGCCATATAGGTAATGTAAATTGTTTAAATATTTAAATTATATATTTAAAAATAAATTATAATTTATAACATATTAATATACCTAAATCGAATATATAAGTTGTTGAAAAATAATAAAAAATATTTTAAATTCTAATTTATTCCAATATCAATTACTCAAACAGTTAGGTACATTAAAAATATGAACTTAATTATATTACACTAAAAATTCACAATATTTTGAGAAAAAACTTGATTGACAGTAAGTTGAAGGCCGTCATAGTGAATAATATGATAAATATTGTAGATAAACTATTATCTATTAGAGAAAGTTCTATATGACTATATGATATTGACAAATCATATTATATAAATATGCAAATGAACACAATCTACTGTTCTAGGTTCAAAAATCAGAGGTTATTATAGAATAATATAGACTATTGCCATCCTGTACAACAGTATACCTACCTACTGTTTTAAGAGTTAGACAGCTGTTCATACTTTCAAACGTCTATTCTTTAAGGTATACCTAGGTAATAGGCACCTACCTACTTTATTACAATCGTTTAAAACTTCTTAATTATAAATTTAAACTAAATAAATTATATTGTTTATAAATTAGTTAAATTTAATTATATGTGTTTTGTTTACAATAGTGAATATTGTCATTTATTTATGAAATTAGTAAAAACTTAAAACTATTATATATACTGTTTGTAAAATACAATAAAAGAACTGTTTATTATTTTAAAAGTGTTTTAGGTTTTGTGAGGACAGATGAATTTTTATTGTTTTTACAATGTGTGCTTTTTTTTGTATCTATATTGAGTTGGTTTTTGCCTTTTGGAGAAGTAAAAATGCTTCAATTTTCAATATTGAGGGTAGTTTCTGGTAATAAATTGTATCAAGTTGGTACTTTTAGCAGAAAAACACAGAAAAAAGTAGTAAGTGGAAGTTGCTCTGCTGTACAGTAGGTTACAAGTGGATGACTTTAATGGATGGTTTTAAATTTAAATTTAATGATATAGTTTCATTGTATGCGAAAAATGATTCTGAGCAGGGACGGCCTAGGATATAGGTATAATATAATATTTATAATGTTATTATTAATAACGGTATCCGGCTAAGTTGAATTATTATTATTTGTTTATTATCATATTTGTACATAGGTATAATAATATACACGAGAAGCTTCAAGTACCTACTAATAATATTTTAAAAATATAACACAAAACTTAAATCGTTCTTCTTCGTTTAAACATCTAATTTCGTCCAAATTCGAACATATGATAATTATAAAAAAACTGTGTTTTAATATTTTTAGTATTTTTTGGTTTATACAAAATAAGTCAAAACATAACGTATTCAGCAGAAATCGCATGTATCAACAGTCATTTGTTTTAGAGTTACACAAAAATCAAAATCAATTGATAGTCAAAAACCGATTTTGCGCAAAATTTCCCGTTTTTCCTTAATCTTTTTTTTTGTTTTTTTCCCAGCAATTTTGAAAACTACGGGAACCAACCTCCTCATTGAGGATAATTGCGATTATTGATAACACAATATAGTCTATAATTGCGGTACAACGTTAATAACGTCTATTTTTATTGGTATATCGATTGAAAATTGGACACATTGATGTTGGTTCAGGATACGGTAGAATTTTTAAGACTTTTCGATCAGAATAATATTTGTGTTAGGATTTTAAATAGACAAGATGATGACAATATTTCTGAAAATAATACCTATATACACTTTTTGACGGTTTAGAATTTTCAAAATATTGAAAACCTGGTTAAGGTACAAAAACAATGAATGATTTCATATATATAATATATATATATTGAATATGTTGATATATATTTCTATATATTAGTATTATTGTCCTTTAAATCTAAGTCGATATTTACCTACGTTCATATAGAAATTAATACATTTACTTTTAACTGACCAATGTATTAAATTTGTATTTGTGAGTTAATAAATACCTTTTTCGGTTATACAATGGTATTTTTTTTATTTATTCATATATTTTCGTTAATAATTTTTTTTGAAACCAGTTTTTTTGAAGTCAAAACTTCTATATAATATAGCACACAATTACCTATTTGTGGATAAAAATTTAACTACATTTTAAATTAATTTTGAACCGTGTTCGTCGAGTTCGCACTAAGTCTGTCGTTTTTACATACCAATCTTTCTGGGTGTTTATTTGATAAAAAATTATAAATGTTCTTTTACTATGCATAAACGTTTTAAGTATTTATTGGGAAGAGATGTAGTGAAGTTGAAAATCTAAGCATTATTTCAACTACTTATCGTGTTCAAAAAAAAAAAAAAATATATCATTGTAAAAACAATATACATTCATCGATCCGCTGAGAATCTAAAATAATAATGAAATAACAAATAAAAAAACACTGTCAAAATGCTAGTAGAAAGAGTAAAGGTTACTCAGTGTTTCTTGCGGATTACTCATAAAATTCCTTTTCAAAATCATCTGAATAAACAAAAAAAAAGAATAATAGCAGACTTGAAATTTTTACGATATATGTTTAGTATCATACATTTCTAGAAATAACATAATTTTCAAGCTAGTGATATTTTCATGAATTATTATAGGTAGTTAAAATAATAATTCAATAGTAGGTATAACTACTATAATATGTATTACTTGGTTTTGTCAAAAATGAGTTTAACCTAGGTACCATATTATTAATAAAATAACAAATTGCTAATATCATTATACCTAAGTATATATAATAATATTAATAACTATATCCTTAGAAATATAAGTTGACAGTCTCCACTTAGAATCGTTTTTCATATATAATGATTCATCATTGAACTAAAATTTAATACCAGCATAGCGACTTCGCTGGTTTTCTCTTCATGGATGTTGGTCGTTGTCACTCGTTGATATGAATTATATGACGTAAAAAAATTGTTATAGAATTGTGAATTTAAAATAACCAAGGATGAGTTCCAATGTAGTTCCATTCTATAGAATAATAATCGCTTGTTATTTAATGTGAATGTTGAAGGTTATTTTTACGTAAACGCTTGTAATTAAATTAGAAAACTTGATATAATATAAATGTAAATAGTTAAAATTCCATTTAAATATATTTTTACTTTTATGGTAGGTAAAACGTTATAAATTTCCAGAGTAAAAAGCCAGGATGTTAATAATATACCTATTATTTATTTATGCATATGACACTCGGCATGAGCTCTTATTTAGATTTAAAATTTAAAATTTAACAGAATTAATAGATATATATATATAGAATATTAGATATATATGTATACCTTGGGGGGGGGGGTGCTGTACCTTCTCGTGGTCCTCCCTGTAAGTAGTGGTATTCCTAAAGGCTAAGGTGCTTTCTAATCTATGAGATCGAAATTAGCTTAACATGCCACGAAACCAAACAGCACAAAACCGACTGCCAGACGTCCCATATGTAGACCTCCTGGCATACTCGGCAAAAACAGCACTTCTCAGGGCTACCCTGACCCACGCGATATTCGAGTAAGCCATAGCACAACACCTAAACCTTTCAAAAAAAAAAATATATACCTATTGTCTATTATCGATAACTATTCCTGACAGTCCCGCAAGTGACGCCACATTGCCATTTGCCACTCAACGATTTAAACAAGACACCAACATCTAGAAATAACCAACTGCTTTTAAAACTTTCTGCATGTCTACTTTAAATTTCATACCTATCGGCTATCACCTAGACTCTAGAGTACGTATACTTGAAAGATGTTAGAGTCAAATTATGTTTCGTAAATAATAAATATTTATCAATATTTTCTTCATCTTTTTTTCATTTTTATAAGTTGAAAATATTTCATTCATTTCGTAATATTTTTATTCTTCAAACATTTAACTCTGAATCTGGCCTAATCGTTAAAAATAAAATACAAATAAATAATATAGACACCTATTATTATAAGATAAACAACATTTAAATTTATAAAAAACTTAATAACGAATCGTTTATACAGACATTGGTTAATTTAATTGCATTGTTGTATAGGTGCATAATGTAAATAGTTTAAATCAATAAATATATCTATATTCAAAAATAAGCTTATATATGCAAATTACCGAAAATATTAATTGGATAATAGGTATAATATAATTAGGTATTGATCTATCATATACCATCGTATTCTATACTATCATATATAAGTATATAACGATGTACTTATTAAATAGTCATTATTTATTCAAAAAAACCTAACCTATTTAGAAAATGTTAAAATAATAATACTTGGTATAGAGTAAACAATTCAGTATAGGTATAGTTAAAAAAAATGTTATATAAACGAATTACAAATTACAAGTTACAAAATAATAGTTATAAATTATTCCCCACATTATTGATTTTTAACGTTGCAATAATTAGAATAGATAAATCTAAACATTGTAATATCTATAAAAAAAAATATGCATCTGATCATGTGTATTATTATAATATTGTGTACACAATTCACATTATATTGCTATTTCAACTTACAAGAATAAACCCAATTTACTAATATAAGTAAAGTAAGTACCTACAGGCTGTAGTTTATGAAAATTATAATTGTGTTAATAGACATTTAATAACTTCAAGTTTTAAAATATGGTGTGCATACCTATTTAGTATATTTCCCTTTTAGTTTATATCAGTTTATGTTTTATAAGACGTTTCTATAGTACCTACCCGTCCTACCCACTACCCGATCTATATATATCGAAAATCCAAACATAATTAATGACCTGCTTCGCTAATGTGATTAAATTAAAACTTTGCTTAAGTTATAATAATACAAGTCTTCATTCTCATTGTTATTCTTTAACTAATATTAAATTTTTAGATTCTGAGCGGAGCGATGAATGTATTGATTTTACAATGATGTGTGTTTTTTTTTTTATATTTTTTTATTTTTTTTATTATTTTTTTTATTTTTATTTTTATTTTTGTGTCTGTCATCACGTTTTAGGACAGAAAAAATGCTTCGATTTTCTTTAATAGTACTTTTTCTGATAGGAAAGTGAATCTAGTTGGTACTTTAGGGGGTCAAAAGTAAACATTTTCCAGTAGTTTTCAAAAGTACCGTGAAAAACAAATGGAAAATTAAGGAAAAAACGGGAATTTTTACGCAACATTGATTTTCGATAAAATCGATTTTGGTTTTTGGTGTAAGTCTAAAAAAAATGACGGTAAATACATGAAATTTTTACTGAATGTTTATATAAGCAGTTTCTATATACCATACCGTTTTCAAAATATTTTGACTTATTTTGAGCTGTTTACAGACATTTTAAATTTCCAATCTTTTTGGTTTTTTTTTTTTTAAAAAATCAATAATATTTTATTTATTCGTTAAAAATTCTTGAAAATTTAATAGAATACTTCTAATATATTATTTCAAAGGTAGATGAAAAATATTAAAAATCTGTAGTCACAATTTTTTTTTTTAAGCATTTAAAGTTGAAATTTTGACAAATTACGTAAAAATGACGAAAATTTGCAAATTATTTAGAGTTAGAAATTCATAAAAATTTTTCTTTTTAAATCTAAGATTTTAAAATGTAACACGAGATTTAACATAAGTTTATCTTCTTTTATCAAAAACAAAATATCTAAAAGCAAGTAAAAATAAATTTGTATGAACGTTTTAAGTTCATAATTTTACAACATTGGATATTCTCTCGATTTCTCATGTCCTAGCGTTTTTCTTATTTGGTTATAATTCAAAAATGAATAATTGTAGATGCATGAAAATTTCACTGAATGTTTATATTCTTATTTTCTATATAGTATATATACAATTTTGAAAATATTTTGATTTGTTTTGAGCTGTTTAAAGACATTTTCAGTTTTCAATTTTTTTAGTTTTTTTTTTTATAATTGTCAATAAAATTTTATTTGGTGGGCCAAAAAGTCTGAAAATTTAATACAAGCTTTATAACATATTGTTACAATATCAGTTGAAAATTTTCAAAAATACATATGCACGATTTTTTTTTATAAGCATTTAAAGTTCGAATTTTGACAAAATTTGTCAAAATCTCGAAAATTATCAATCATTGGAATTAAAAAATTATAAAATGTTCAATTTTTATAATTAAGAGTTGAAAATTTAAAACAAAGATTCTCTTAAATAATTCATATTGTAACCAAAAAATCTAAAAAACATATAAACACATTTATTTACTCAATATATTTTTTTACTAATAAAATTAGCATGTGAGTATATGTGACACCTAAAATTAAACATCATAACGAGACAAATATTCATAATTCATAACCCCAATGTAATGTAATATACATTAATTACTATAATACACTATCAAATATTATAAGTTATCGTCACTAATAATTAATAATTACACATTACCTAATTAATAAATTGTATTTTATCGACATTGTGGTGTATTGTTTATGATAGTATCACGGTTTGTTGTTGATGTATAACGCATTCAACTACCTAATGCCTAGTGGATATTGAATGTTCTGATATGATTATTAATTTGGAATTTATTATTATATAGGTCAATTTTTTTTAAAAATATTTTTTGTTCATATACGTAGACTGACATATCGCCTCCGCTCAGAATCGTTTTTCTTATACATTGATATATCATTAGATTCAAATTTAATACCATCCATTATACAGTGACCTACTTATAACCTAATGTACAGCAGAGCGACATACACTTACCCTCCCCCTTTTTTTTTTATGTTTCTCAATTAGCAAGTAAATGAGCAAGTAAAATGTTTAAATATAATATAAGTGGCCAGATGAAAATAAAATATTTTTATTTATTTAACTAATAATTATCTAACAATAAAACAATGAAGGAAATACGATACACAATTATGGAAGACACTTTAAAAATGCGAAATTTTTTTTAAAGAAATTTGAATTTTGAAAGGTCAAAATTGAAAATTCCCAGTAGTTAAATAAAGTGTCAGGAAAAAAAAATGTGAGAAAACATGGTAATTTTTACGGAAACCAATTTTAGAAAAAAATAATTTAATTTTTTTGGTGTAACTTAAAAATGTATAACCGTAGACATTTATATTTTATTTCACAATGCTTACTAAATATTTATGTTATCATTTTCCATGTATGTTGTCCATGTGGTCCACCATACGGACTTAGTGACTATAGGGACCACCTACTACTCGTTCGAAACTGTATATATTTTGTATTCATCAAGATTTTAAAAAAATGTTCCGTTTAGGAATATTAAATTAAAAAGGAATCTTGTTGTTCAAAAAAAGAAATATATTTTGCAATAACTCATAACTAAAACAAGTTTCAAAAAAGCTTAGATATAGTTTATACTATCGAGATTATGAGTGTTTACTGTTAAAATAATAATTCAGATATCAAGCTTATAGATATAACACGCTTATGTGTGTTTGTTTATACGATAGTGCCTGTAACTGAAAACCCAATGAGTAGGTACAACGCAAATTTTACAGCTACTTATCACACTAATAAATCATCACTTTGAAAGTGTCATCTCTTCTTAACAATTCAGTTTAGATTGAGTGGATTTTCGAATCATATACTTAAAAGTTAAAACCATCTCAATTCCCCTATAATACTGTAATACAGGTTGTCCTTTTCTATTAAAAGTTACAGATTAATGTTAGTATGTTAATATAGGTAAGTATTAAGTAGGTACTTAACGTAAATATACATTTATCAGGTAGTGGTATACTGGTATATAATACATTTAAATTATAATATATCAAAAAATAATAATTTACTGTATAGGTAGGTATTATATAATAGTTTTAAATACTAATAATATAATAGTAGTAGATATTCATTATTATAAATTATTTTATATCATTAATAAATTAGTAATATTAATGTTTATATAGGTACCTACCTACCTACCTACCTAGATTCAATTTTTTTTAAATGTTTTAAAAATTATATTACCTATATAATAATACAATTTTATGATAATTTAATTCGTTTTTTTTTTGAAAAATAGTTAATTCTTTGAACGCTACCCCGATGAACACTAATTTAGTAATTTACATTGAATTTATCAATAAAAACTAATTTTTTTTATTAGTTTATTAGGTATAAATATTAACAATAGGTACTATATTATAAAGATCCAATAAAACAGCTAGTGCTTGAAATAATTTAATTTGTTTAATTTAAATATAGTCAATAGGTAGTGGTACTAAATAATATTGAATACTATCGGAGCTCAGCGAGAATTGTTATGTGGTACCTACCTATCTGAATAAAAAATATTGAGTGTCCTGCAGGAAGCAGGAATGCAGGATAAAAGATTGTTATAAGCTCTATATTACTATGCTGTATAAAATAAAACACGTAATAATATTATGAGAAAAATAGTAGGCGTAAAATATTAATATCTTGCAATGTTCCTTTAGTTATCGCCAACGACCATACCAAGTTGAATGCACCAGTTCTCGTCTGATCACTGAAGTTAAGCAACGTCGGGCGTAGTTAGTACTTGGATGGGTGACCGCTTGGGAACACTACGTGCCGTTGGCATTGTTTTAATTTTATAATAGGTAAGAATAAATATAAAGTTATTTAAATATTTGATTTATTCCTTAAATCTTTATGTATTTTCTATAATATATATACATAGAAAACTTTTTTGTTTCTAGAAAGATAAAAAATACTTGGCTTTTATGATGAAAAATGTAGATAGATGAACATAGAGCAAAATTAGTTCATTAGGTAAGATTCAGGCATGAATGTATTGGGTTTTGAAGTTAAACCATAACTCCCCACTCTTGATATTGTTGTCTGTACATGAGTACCTGCTGCTTAGTAAATGGGAGGGGCAGTTATTAGGTATTTAGGTGTCTCGTGTTGCCACAGATTTTGTTTCACAGTACTCCTATGGCCTATTTAAATCAAATTAAGAACAAGTGTAGTACCAATAGTTAGGACTTAGGACCAAGTAGTAAAACTAATTAAATATTAGAGTAGTGTTGGACTATCAGTGACGTATGTAGGGGGTCGGAGTTCAACCCCCTCTCCAAAATGTATTGTTGGTATTGCATTTTAATACGACGATTAATTTATAATATTAATTAAATATATATTTTTATAAGCCCCCCCTCCCCAAATTAATTCCTATCTACGCCACTGAGATGTATGGACTTAGTATAAAACTGAAATAAGGGCGCCTTTAGAAGTTAAAATAATTCAAAGCTAGATTGATCCAAAAATGTTCAAGGTCTTGTTAAAAATGGGTTCCATTATTGAAGTCTTCACTAATTTTTTTTTGTAAATTTCCCAGAAATGATAAATTAATTATAAAAATGACTTAACTTTTAACCTTTAAATATTACTATTTTTATAAACCATATTAAATCAATTTAGAAATTATAAATAAAAACATAACCTAACCTATTGTTCAATAATTTATTAGTTATTTACTGATGCGCATAATTAATGTCTGATAAATGTATAGTATTGTAATGTGAGTATGTGACTATCATTTATCAGTAATCGTATCAGAAATGTTGATAAATATAATTATTATCCACGCTAAACAATGCTTTTAAAAGTTATACAGTTATACTTATGCAGGTACAGATTAATTTAATATGTCATGATTTTATCAATGTTTGAAACTTAAATTTTTTTTAATTGGCACTACAATCAGAGTTAAGAGTTTACATCTGTTGATTGAAATAAAAAAAGGATAACAAAATAAAAATAATTTACTTATATTAAAAAAAAAAAAATGCTTTATAATATAATATATATCAAAAGGTGATTCTTTTAACGGAAAACATTAATTATAATTTTGAAAACAAACATTGGTTTTTACATACCTGGAAGTCATTGCAATACATTATTTTTGAATTTTCAAATGTCAATTCTTATTTCCTATTTTACATGCCTGATAAAGGTATAAAAATGGCCATACCAAACAGTTTTTTTAAATTTAATTCAAAAACTTAAGCACTTACATAAAAATTAATAGAACTTATTTTGTAGAACATAACAACAGATTTACAAAAAAATTGTCTTCGTCATTTATTGTTTTCAAAAGATTTTGGCTCTTTTTTGCTATTTATAGGCATTTTAAATTGTATACTTCATCTAGTTTTTATTTTATGTAAGATACAATTGTATCAAAATATTAACGTTTGTTTTGGGGTAAAAAAAACTTGAACATTTATATTTTTAGCGTAACGCAAAAACGGATAACCGTAGATGCTTTAAGACTTAACTTAATAATATACATTTTAACACTATTAGTACACATAGTAATATTTTCAAAATATTTTGAGATATTTATAGACATTTAAAATTTTTCATTTTAGATTCTGAGCGGAGCGATGATTGTATTGATTTCACAACGATTATGTGTTTTTTTCTTTCGGTGAAACTTCTTATTCTAGCAGAAAAATGTTTTGATTTTTAACTTTAGTATCTTTTCTGGTGGTAAAGTGTATCTAGTTGCGGTACTTTTATAAAAGGACAAATTTGAAAACTTTCAGTAGTTTTCATAAGCGTTGATAAAAACCAATAAAAAATTAAGGCGAAACGGAGATTTTTATGCAAAATTGATTTTGTTTTTTTGGCATAGGTAAATGTAATATAACTAACCAAATAAAACTAATAATTGTTTTCAAAATATTTTGACTCTTTTTAAATTATTTATAGACATTTGAAATTTGAAATTTTTTTAGTTTTCTTTCTATATAATTGACATTTTTGTAGCAGGTCAAAATGCTTGAAAATGTTATTCAACGTGTCTCTTAATTAGTTCTTACTAAAACTTAAAAATATAAATTTTTTTTAGTGCAGAAATTTATAGTTACATTTTTGACTGTACTCCATTTAATTTGAATTCTATGATACACCATAATTGTGTACCTATACCTATAAGACTATTCTGGACAGGTGTGTATACCTACTGTGCTCTGTGTGGCCTTATATATTGGCCAGGTTTATTTTACTAAGGATATTTTATAACAGTAATTACACAATATTTTTAATTAAAATACCAAGTTTTATTAGTAATTTAATTTTCTATTTATATGAATTTATTTTTGCCAGAAATACCTATATAGTAAATTATATAACAATTATACAAAATAAATATAATTTATTAACATTTATTAACTTAAAGTCATGATTACAGACTTACCTCACAAATCATCTTGATCAACATTATAGGCTCAGTCAAAAACCTAAACAATTAAATAGAATATCCCGTACGAGTTGTTCTCTTTGCAATTTAAAAATATTAGAAATACACCATTTTTTTTATGAGCTCTGAAAATAAAGTTTTGACAAAATTTGTAAAAATTACGAGTATTTAAAAATTATTTTGAGTTTAGAAATTAAGTCTAAACCTAACATTTTTTCTATTTATATCTAAGATTTTAAAATGTAATGCGAAATATCTCATAAATACTTTTAACAAAAAAAAAAAAAATTCTACTGGAAAATCAAATAAATTTTATATAATCGTTTGAAGTTATAATATTTATGAAATTGGATATTCCAATATTCACCTAATTTCTTATGGAACAATTTCTTATCGAACATTTTCTTTTTTTGTTGTAATTTAAATACGAAGGCTATATATACTATACTTTCACATTTTTACCATTATTTATTTCATCATTCTCCATACATGATACAATTTTCAAAATATTTGGATTTATCTTTTTAGAGTATTTATATTTTATACTTCATTAATTTTCAATTTTTTTCCCCATATCATCAAAAAGCTTAAAATGTAGTACAAGATTCCTTATACGTTGTTATAATAGCAGTTTAAAAATATTAAAAAAAGATTTGCATGATTTTGATTTATATGTATTTAAAGTATTAAACTTGACGAAAAACGTCAAAATTTCTTTGTACTTGCAGATTTATAGAATGTTCAATTTGTATAGCTTAGGGTTGAAAATGTAAAACAGATTCTCATAAATAGTGCTTACTATAACCAAAAAGTCTAAACAAATATTTTAAACACAGTTATTTGTATAGACATTTTCAGTTAAAAATTTGACGAAATTAGGTATTTTAACTGAGAATAATAATCATAGTTATTTTGTTGTAATAAAAATATATTATTCGTGGGTACTTGAAACTTTTAAAGTAGGTATATTAATATATTTTATATACACAATGATATTTTCAAATGCAATGTTTTCGGAAAAAATCAATTCTATCTATTGTATTAATCATAGCAGTAAAATAAATTACTTCAATAGCAATAATATCATAACATATACTTAGTAAGATAGGCTGACAGACCGTCTTCGCTAAGAACTGTTTTTCATTACAATGATTTTATATTGAATTTAAATTTAACTCGTCTATTACGGTGACCCACAAATAACCGACAATTAATTAACAGCAGAGCGTTACTCACTTCCCGAGGTACATTCGACGCCTACAGTTAATAGGTTACAGCAGACCGACATTCACCGGTTTTTTAATTTTTATGTATATGATGACCAATAACATTTTTCAAAATATTTAGATCATTTTAAGGTATTGGCGTATTGTCTTATTTATGCCTTTATGATAATAGTAATTTATTTTACTACCATAATTAGTAATACGGTGTAGGTTGAATACATTTTTACTGAATATTAGTATTATAAAAGTATTTTATATATTATATATATAATATATATATTTATTTACAAATTTATTATATCTTATTATAACTTTTTTCTGTTCACCTTGTTGTTCATTATGAATTTTCGCTGTTTTTTAAAAATTTATCAAAATATTTCTTATTATATTATTATCTTTCAACTGTATGCTAATATTTCAACTATGAACTAAATGTTTCTTGTAATTCAACCATTGGGTTACCACAACGTACTTTCAATAAATAAATATATATATATATACAGATTGATGCACTAAACATGCTCATTCCATTTTTTCTTCAATAATCCAGTTATTCAAAATCTAACTTTTGGAATTTTTAAATATACTTAAAAACCATATTTTTAAACTCTTAATTTTTTTGTTCTTACTACTAATTAGTGTACTCTAGATATACAAACTTCTTTTTTTGAAATGAGAACTTGGCTTTTCTACTAATTAGCGGGCAACTTTTCTGAAAATGATGACATATCAAAATCAAAATTTGAAAGATTCGTGTTAAGGTTATTTAACTTTGTGTACTAATTTAATATAATATTATGTTAGATACACCTTATTACGGCTTACACGTAGTTAAAAAGTAAAAATTTTAAACTATAAGTAAACCACCACATACTAAAGTATTACGTCATGATGTTTGGATTTTGAATGGATATTTGTATAAAAATCTATTTCTCGCTATACCTTAATATACATGCAGTTTTGTCATTCACAGATGTAAAATATAAATTAATATAAAGTTAATAATATTATACCTATTAAAACCTAATAAAAATGTTGATACCGGATACCGGTTTTAAACCCATCATGTATTTAGCGGAAACCGGTACTATATGGTCTATGAGCAAACTCTATATAGGGAAAATGTTTTGCAGTACAAACGCTTACGTTTGAAACGTTGAAAAGGTTGAAATTTGTAAGTGCTTGGTGCGGTACCTACATAAATTAACCGTGAGATAAGTCATAAATAATTATGCCGTTGGTACTCCGTGATATAAGTCCGTGATAACACAGATTCAAATATCACAGAATATAGGAAACATTTATATATTCATATGATGATTGATACTATTATACCAAGGTAGGTATTGGGTATTGAATCTGAACAGACAAAACGCTGGGTCATGGCTAACGTGACCATACGTCCCGCTTTCGAGCCAAGTGTCCCGCTGTCCCCAAAGAACCTAAAAATGTCCCGCTTTAAGAAAAGTCGATTTGTGGTAGGTATTTATTGATCACAAACCACCATAAATATATACTGTATACACTATACACTATACGTATACATATATATATATTATATATAATATAAGAGTTTTGAAAATGTTTCAGCCGTTAAAAAATTATTTTTTGAGTATTGATAAATGCCCGAATATATTAAAAGAATTTTTTGAAAATCCCAGCTCTGAATTATGGTTGTATTTTATGCATGCACAAACAGCTACTTTTCATCAATCTGTGTTAAAGATCGAGGCCCAAAACGTGTCTGCAATAAATGCCACAAATGAAATTAATCAACTCCAAAATATTTTATAAATAATTAATGTTTTTTTTCCAATAAAAAAATTGTTATTTTACGCAAAACTGTATGGTTTTCTTATTAAAATGTACAGGTGTCCCGCTTTGAAGAAAAACAATTATGGTCACGTTAGTATGGCGCTAATATTATAGAATTAATATCATACAGATATGAAAAAAAGCATATTATTCTAATATCACATTTGTTATATCATTTTGTTATAATATAAATAAATACTTTTAAATATATCAGTTTCAATATCAGAATAACATTACTGTAAAAAGAATTCTAGAATTCTACTTATTTTAAGCGATTGCTATAATTTTACCTATAACTTGCAAGGATATCACCAAGTGAAATATCTTGATATTTACATTATCTATAATTATCCAAACGTCGCTATCATGGAAGAGTTTAATAAAAAAAAATAACGAAATGAAATTAAAAATGAAATATTTATTATTCTACAAGTACCTATAACGTATAAATATTTTATTTTTTAGAACTATATTAAGTGCCAATACGGTTTTGTTTAATTCCATTTTTTTTTTGAGTGTACAAAGTTTCCACCAAAACTTTCCGTGTTATAATACTTGATATCAATTTCAGAAGGACACAACAAAATATTGTTTTTGAAGTCGGTTTTACGTAAAAAAGAACAACTTTGGGGTGCAGTCATATAGTTAATATATTAAATTTATTCATGAAACGGAAGACAATATAGCGTGTTTATTTTTTTTGTTTTATCAAAATAAAAAAGTGGGCGAGTAGGGAACCTGCATTCTGTAGTAAATGTCGAGAGTACCTACCTCGTCATTGAAACTATTGCTAAGTTTATTTGATCATGTATTTATATTGTTACTATATATAGTAATTTATTTTACTTTTAGTAATATGGTTGGTTAAATACATTCATGCCAGAAAAATTGCATTTACTATACTATTATTCATAATATGAAATGAAAGATTATAAATGTATTATTGAAGTTTTAATTTTCTAAACAGTAAATACTGGTAAAGTCGTTCTTCTATGAAATAAATATAATATATTTCAAGTGTACCTCGTACATTTAATATATTATACATTATATTCCATTCAATTTGAATTCAATAATTAATCCTCGTAAACGAAAAACGATTTTGAGTGGAAACTGTCAGCATATATTCCTAGAGAATATTTTATAATTTATTTATACTATTCTATTATAATTGTTTGTTTTTCTATTTGTATGAACAAATTTTTTCCGAGAATATCTCATATAGTCATATTATATAATATAACAAACTATTATAAATTATAATATTACAACTTAATAATAAATTATTGTTATTAACTTTCAAGTATATATACTTGAAGTCCCTACAAGGCTACACCTACTTTACAACTGTGTAATTAGAATCGTGGTAAAAATAGCTTGAAATAAGTCTAAATATTTTCATAATATTACTGTGTAATATCTCTTCTACAGTTAATATTTTTTTCAATTAAAACTAATTAACGAATCTCGTTAAAAAAAAATTGTAATTTTTCGTTTAAATAATAAATTTCTTCAAAATTTGAAATTCGGATGTCTACAAAAAAATTGTATTCTGCCTATGTTGAAAATTTAAGCATTTTTACTACTAAATGCTGATGACAACCATAAAAATAAATAATAAAAATGCACACATTATAGTAAAACCTTCATATATGGTTTTCATAGCTCAGAATCAAAAATGATTTAAACTACCCATCATGCATATTATAATTAAGTAGTCGATAATATTCTTAACAAATATTATTTTTAATTAACCAATAATTAATGTAATTGAATTTTTCTGAATTATGTTATTAATAAGTAGTATACGCAACCTCTTAATATATGATCTAAATACCTCCTCTCTAATGTATTATTATTACTTTAATTACCTAAACGTAAATAACAAAACATTGAAATAAATAATATATTAATATATGACCTGTCTATGATATACGTATTATAATATATATTATATACTAACAATACTTAAATACGTCTTATTATATTTTTTATTTTATATGGTAAAGATGATAAATATTTATTAAATATACATATAATTCATTTTAATATATAGGTAATCTACTAGATATTTAGTTCCTATTGATTATTTCCAGTTTATACAACACACGCCTTACATAGGTAGTTAACAAACAAAACAAATTGTGTGATTTACGAAGACATGAAAACAGATACATATCAGATAAATATTATTCAATAGAAAACATTGATACTGTGTATGGAATGTCGGCCACGAGGTGTGATTTTTCATTTCAAATACTAATACTAGAACGTCTAGAACATACGCATTAATTTTAAAGGTGAGTGGCCACTATACTCACTACACGACAATATTAATATGCATGTCGTTTATCGTGATATTATGTGAATTTCATATCATTATAATATTTTATAAATTTAATAACCGTTTGTTGCAGTATACCTATTTCGTATTCGTATTTCTTACTTAATATACAATTTAACCCTCGTGTCGTATACTATACATTGTTCATTTTGATAATTGGACAAAGGACCGAATGATTTCGGCTGAATAAACATTTAACCGAAATGATTAGGACGAATGGACATCTGTCTGACAAGTATAAACATTTATTGTAATTCATCGTGCTCTGATGTGACATAAAGTGTTGTTGTGGGTCATCGCTGCTTATCGTATATGTAATCACGAATGGTAAAAACAGTAAATGTGTTATATATGTTATTATTATTACTCATTGTGTTGTTGTTATACAAAATAGGGGTAAAACTGAAAACCGAAGGGTTGTATTCAGCTGGCTGCTGGCTTAAAATATCTAAATATTTCCAAGCCATTGAACATAGTTATATTTTCAAAAAATGTGTATGGATAAATATTAAATACTTCATAACTATCTGAAACTCAAAGACGCCGGTGCAACTAGAGGTGGGTTGCACGGAAAGGCTTACGAATTTCCTGTCCAAAAACACAAAAATAATTTGAAAAAACATCTGTTTATTTATTACGTGTTAAAGTTTTTTTATATACCTTAGTGTGTATTAGTTGTTAAAAGTTGCTCTAACAATCTCTATAAGTTTGGCTACGCTTAAAAGAAGCGTTTAAAAAACTGACTCAGGACAAGATATAAAAATATAATATTAATACTAATTTATGAAAGAAATGTAGTTAAAAAATTACTTCTTAAAAAACACTAAATAAGTACTTTGATTGGTAGCAATCATAAGATAATTTTACTATAAATTATTTTATATAAACGTAAGTAGTACATATTGTATTAATGTTTGAGGTACTGTAATTATATAAACATATTATTTTGGATTTAGCTATTGTTGTAAACCTGTTAAAGATACTTTTTAAAAGTAAATATTTTAATATACATATACAGATATACCAACTGATTTTCAAAAGTATTTGAATACCAATAAATACAAATACTTTTTGAAAGTACTCAAATATTTTCAAGTACCTACTTTTTTAGCTTGTCTTTATCATAGTATCATTGTATAGGAATAAGTTGCAATTTATCTGGTTCATATAAATATATAATAATATGACGAATTAACTGTATAGTTATTATTAAAATATGATATCTGGACATTTTCCCTAACTCGTATTCTCTAATGACCATTTTCTTGAAAACTAAAATCCCGATAAAGGGTCATTCAGTAATTAATTATTGAAATTTACACAGGTGCGTGTATTTAAGCATAACAGAATATGTTTCACTGCGTAGGTATATTTAAAATGTCCAGCTTTCTTTATAAACAATGTACACATACTACATAATATGAACTTATATAACTATATATATATATTTACAAAAAATACAGGAGGTAACTCGCTACTGCGGTGTTTTTATAGACCTGCAATTTTAAATGGTGTATGGTGGGAGGTATATATATTATATACTCAAGAATGCTCCAGATTGGAGTAATAAATGGAAATTATTTTATTTAAACACTTCTGACAGTATCCCGAAAAATTCTTGTAAAGTGATAAAAAAATCTAACAAAGATTAATTTCCAACTATATACATGTTCTATTGAAACTTATATGTGTAACATACCTGTTGTAACAACGGTTGAAAGGAGTTCTTCAACACTATAGGTCGACTAGAAACGTTCTTGAGGAATCGACAAGGAAATTTTAGGCTATCACGACTTGCTTTTATTTTATGACCAGATGACCATAATTTAATTTAATACCTATACAATGAAATATATAGATGAAATTACTGATATTTTTTAAAAAAATAAAAATAAATTGTAAATCATATTTTATATCATCTATATTATAATTTATAATATAATAACAAATATATTTATAAAAAAAAATTGCGCAATCCTATATTTGTATTGTATCTATTTTATGTCATAATTTTAACTATACCCGTGGCACCCTAAAAATGTACAGTTGTGGTCATGCTAGTGATAATTTGTGTATTAGTCCATAATGAAAATAGTTCCTATGAACGCCACTGCTCCTGGGCTTATAGTAGTACTATATAGTATTATTGTAGCTGACAACAGTATAATTATAGAACGTGTGAGAATCATTTTGTATAATATACGTGACATAATATTAGGAGGTTTATAAATCAAATTAATAATAAAAACTCAGAACTTATTTTATTTTAAATTTTAATGTGCCTATATTATTATAATTTATAGTGCACGTAATATACAACACTGGGATTCACGCATTAAAAGGAAATTAATTAAAATTATTATCCATAGGTACTGATGAATCTGCATGTTTCGTATTTTGTAATATATGTATTGTTAATACTTATATTTATAACTTATATTCTTGTATACTGTGTAGTATTGTGTATTATAAATTTATTGAACTATAAAATAAAATAAAGTTTAAAGCTTAATATATCTACTTATATTAGGTATATATAAGGTTACCTACGGTAATATATGTAATAAAAGTTGTATACCTATTTGTATAATATTTTGCGTTCGAGTTTATTCCAACGCACGTATATAGTCTATAGTAATTTTCAAACAGAATAGTATCATGATTATAATTTTATGTTTTGCATTAAAGTTTCAGCGAAATATCACCCAAATTCGGACACTTATTAGTTATTACCTCATTAATCGTATATTGTTTATCTTTAAATACTCGTGTCGACTGTCGATGTATAGTATGCGCGCTATACACCAATGCCAGTAATTTAATTATTAATTATATTACTCTTTTGATCGTTAATTACAAACTAAAGCGACCTATCTAGTAGGTACTTTATTGCTAACTTTTAAAATTTTTATGTTTTAGCTTTATATTTAATTTTGTTAATTCCAAGTGATGGAGGGGTTTGGGAAGATTAGCTCCCCAACGACTTATTTTAGTTTTGATTTTGTAAGAATGTACCTAGCTATATTTTATGAATACAATATAATATTATAATATTCGATATACCTAATATACAGTATACCGTAAGGTTGGATAATCATAGAAAGTGTATTGAATGATTTTATCCCTTGAAAAAACGAATGTTAAATTCTATATCAATAAAATACCTAGCCATAGGTTCATTGTAATTTGTAACTATAGTTTTTATATGTAGTAAATAAATTAAGTTTCTATTTCCATTGACATTTTTGACTGAAACCAACAAGCTTACATCTTCTATCCTGGAGACAAATATTGAACTTTTCGTTGAATTTATTCAGATAAAGAAAGTAAAAATTTAACATTAGTAATATACGAAGGTATATCCCTATGTTCATAATATAGAAAACTCAATAAGTGAATTTGTATACAATAATGAGCGAGTGTTCTATAGAAATGTTTGAAAATAATTTCTTCCAGTTACATAAAACCTCAAAATTTAATTTTGAAATAGAATGTTGAATACAATCATTTGCGTCTACCGCTTCAGATAGTTTGAAAGACACAACCTGCATCAACCTTCATAACAATATTTTATTATCAGTTTTTTTTCTTTATCACTTCTATAATTGACCCCTCTTTCCCTCATAAGTCATAATCAGTCATAAGCAAAATTAGCATCCCAGTACAATTAATCGCTTCATATTAAACTGAATATTTTATTTTAATTTAGATGTAGACTTCGCAGTTTGTACTGTTATAGATTCTGAGCGATACAATATAATATACTGAAAAGTGAAAATGTTTTTGTGTTATCAATATTTACTATAGTTTTGTAATTATTTATTATGCAGAAAGATGTAAAATGAAGTGCATTTTCCTAGTAAAAAATATATAGTCTGGTATAGAGTTACGCCTATAGTATATGGAAATAGTTATAAAATTATAAGAACAATACACCGTAACACTTAATATATGTTATATAAATGTATTAATCTGTGATATATGATTTTAAAATTAATATGATTACTAAAATAATGGTAATTTATTTTTTTTGCAATATAACTTTTTTTGTAAAAAATAACGTATATATAGTTCAATTAAAACATTTGGGGTTATTTATTTGGTAAAGAGTTATACATAGGTACATATTAAATTCAGTTTTTATTTTTAATTGTATTATTGTTAGATATTTGTAAAGCGCGCAGCCTTCGTTGATAATTCAATCGCGTTATGTTAACTTTTTTAAATTATAATATGTGCAATGTGCATTAATGTATTATAGAAAGACAAAAATATCTTAAGTATAACTGACGACGGATCAGAGTAATTATAGTTACACATTTTTTTTAATTCAATCAATAATTAGAGCTCAGCGTTTTTAATAATTTAAAATATATTTTTCATTTTTGTATTTTTATGATTTATAACAGTTGTAACTTTAAATTCTGGAGTTTGGCCGAATAGGAGCTGGTACGAACCACTCCCGCCTATTCTAGTATAATACCATCATACAACAATTTATAAGACTGTTGAAATATTTTGTTATCAAAATTCTAAATATTTATGTTTTGGCGTGTTGCCTACTAGCCTATGAATACTTATTCATATACATGGAACAGATTAGAAATTATATAGAATAATATGTTGTATACTAATTGTATATTACTCAATAATCCATTACACACATATTATAAGTATGTAATTATAATGAACACGTGCATTCAAATGTCAAGTACTTATATAATGTGCTCCAGTTCAAAATCAAAAAATTAAAATTATGGATGATACAGTTTTATATTTTTAATGAACCCGAAAAATAATGTATTTTTTTTAAATGTTTGAACATTATAAGGTACCTATATATTGTAGGTAAATTAATTTTTGACAGAAGTCAGTAGACAAATATATATAATAATTGAAATGCATACATATATCGTATTGTTTAATCTAATTTACTGCCAAATGAATAACCATTTTGGCGTGTTTAATTTAATTTATAGATTGTACAATTATTTTCAAAATATAATTAATTTCATAAATTATAGGCAATAATAAAAATAATATAGTGTAACCTTAACATATAACTATTCGAGTATTTTATTAGATTAAATGACTTAACATTAAATTAAAATAGAATATATACTAATACACCCTCATAAGAAATAAAAAAAATCATTTTACGTACGAGTAGGTATATAAATAATAGTAGACAATATAGGTACTAACAGTAAGGTAATATTATATTGATAGCAACAGGTACCGTTGGTACCTAAATATATAAAAGTATAAAATAATTATATAACATTATTAAGTATATTAAATATTAATACACCCATGATTAACATCACGTAGTTCACTGTTCACTAACCTTTATCACAGAAGATATATTTAAAGCTCTGTAACTATCTATAGGTCTCATTTTAAAATTAATAACCCAGTTTTTCGATTAGTTTAACAGTCTGCGGAATTAAGTATATAGAAATAAAATATACGGTGTTCATGAATTAAACTCATGATTTATGGTTACACAGATTTGTATTCATTTTTTATTAAATATTTTTAAGTTAATTTTATTATAATTATAATAAATAGAATCCCAAAAACATGAAATGAAGGACATAGAACAAAATAGGACATTTTTCTTGGTTTATGTAAATATATACCTACACCAGTTGATACATTATTCTCTATAATTTACTACCTAGTTTTTAATGATAATTTATGCATTTATTTTAAGCACAACATTGTTTTTAAAGTCATTTCAACGTCTCTCTTTGAATTATTTTAGTTCAAAGTTTATCCATATAACTTTTTTTTGTTGGTTTATGGAGCATTTTCTTATAGGTACTCTCGCTTTACTTATGACCTTGCATATTTTATTGTTTTTTTTTTTATTGTTTAAGTATTATGTTTTATATCTGAATGAATAATAGTATCATTTATTATCCAACATGATAACATAGTGAAAAATTAGAGGAAAAATTAATCTGGTTTAAAATCAACTAATTTTTCTGTTCGTAATGTATATATTGCATTGATACACAAATAAATAGATATTTATATTATGAAAAAACAACTGATTTGTCTGACTACAAAAATCACATAATGGCATAATGTTTGTCATCCGGTTGTTAAACCTAGTATATTACATTTTAAAACTCAATCAAAGTATTTAATACAATGCCCAGAATATATTGTATTTGTAAACGTTCCAATGTCCAGATAACCAATCAGTATTTCGATACAAATCGATATAAATGGACCAAAGGGAAACGTCACGTTTGTCTAAGGGATACCCTTATAATACCCCATTACCAGCTGGTCGTCGTTTTTTATAAACTCAACAATAATATACAGGCATGTAAAGACTAGAGACATTGTGCATTACATCATTCTACATTTCTAATCATGATTAATATGACCTACCGATTGTATGTAGATTAAAACAATGTTTTTTTTTAACATAATGGCACCTTTACGACGATCAATATATATTATGCTTATCGTTGAATCGAAATAATATTTTATGTCGAATGTCGAATGTTGAATATCGATGTCCATAATAAAATCAATTTATATTATACTTACATTTGCAGAACGGGGTAATGGGGTTGAGTAAAAACTTAATATTATTATACAGTATGATAAATGGTTATCTCTCAATGTTCCACTGAAATTTGGATGAAATAAAGTATTTTTCTTCTATTCACCTAAATTTTTAGGCCGTCTACGCAGTAGAAAAATAATTTAGCGAAGAAATATTGTTATTAATTATTATATACAGGTAGTAAATATTTTAGTAATTAATAAATAATAACTAATATTATGTCTGTTAGAATAGGTACACCGGTATTATTTATTTCTATTTTTATTGGCAATTATTCTTTGTAAAATATATTGTATTTTTTTTTTAATATTATATCTATGATATGAGGAGAAATTATATGTATCAAATAATAAACGGAAAGACAAACTACTAGTTATGCCATTCTACCTACATTTATAGTATTTTGTACCTATGACATAATCATAAATAAAATTGATTTCATCAAATATAATGTTTTCCCGGTTACGTTACGATATAGCGTATCTTAGTTTTGGATTAGAAATTAAATATTTTGACTATTTTTTTCTTATAAAAATATTTTGAGTTGAGACAAAATCAAATATCAATTAGATTTCATAGTTATATTTTCATAACCACCATAGATAACTACATATAAATAATAAAATAGATTGCTTACTCATGATTTTTTTTTTTTTTTTTTTTATAAAAGCCGCTAGTATAGACTATGATATCTTGACAATTACATAGTAAGAACTTACTCATGATAATATAGTTAAAGTCAAAATCCACCCTTTTCGTGAAAATAGTGGATTTTGTCACCAGAATATTATGGCCCCTACTACGCTATTGTTTATTTTGATACTACTATCAAAAATAAACGAATATCGATTACCTAACTAGTTACTATAGATTATTATTTTATTATAATATGATTATATTGTTTTAGGATTTTATACTGTTACTTTATTGGAATGCAATCACAATACAAACTTTTCAAATTAAAATATCTAAAACCAAAAAATAAGATAAATAAAATGCATATTAATTTTTTTTCGAATTTAGATTTATATTTGTATTATGAAGCGAGTTATTTGTATTAAAAGTTTTTGGGGAGTTATTTTTTGTATTGAGCTAGGTGTATTAAAAATACTAGCATACCCTATGAAAAATATTATGTGCACACCTATGATTTGTACAACCTCTTCTCACCCTGGAGTAAAATGTTGGGTAGTTGCATACTATAATTATTATCAGTGTGTACTTAAGTCATTAAAATCAGAACTATCTAAAAATATGAAAAACTGAAAAGCATTGTGTATTTTAAATTATAATACCTAAATAGTAAATGTTTAAATGTGTTATGTGAAACATTATAATTTAAATATTTGTGAGGTAAAGACTATATTATAATAGACTAAATGGGTATGGGTACCTAATTAGTTTATAGTTATAACATCTCAAAATATGTATTTTAATTTTTTTAAATATGTTTAGATAATTCAGTTGTAATATTTATTTATTTTATTCTTGTTCAAGATTCTGCAGGATCTAGGGGCTGACTGGAAATACATATTGGCCTCTATAGGAAACAGAAAATTAGGTCCAATTTCAGACTAACAATAAAATATTTATATAAGTTATCGGTCCAAATTTATTCAAGTAGCCTAAATTATCTATACCACTGAATCTACTGTAAGTACATCGATAATTCGGTATTGACTTATATTATATAGGTCAATTGTAACAATAATCTTTTAATAAAATATTCGATGTATTCAGCAAAACTTAGTTCACATCCATTACAGTGCAGAACTACTCAATGACGAGGTGTACTCAAAACCTATTACACAAATGAGCGAGTTCCCTATAAGTATAAATTTAAGTTAATTTCAATGAAGTTGAACAGGTTGTAGGTACTAAACTTTGAAACGTTCTTATTGAATACCCATCTTATTCATGTAAACCCGTACTATATGTTTGGCATCGGAAAAATGCGTGTTCGTATAAAACCATAATATTATAGAACATAATATAGAAAGTATAATATCGTATAGGTATATACTGCAACTACACTTGAACACATATTATATTTTATCATGATCATAATATAATATTTCGAAAATAATATTCGTGTACACGTGCAGTGCGGTGTGCACATAACGTCATTATATTATATCGAAAGACGAAATTTGATAAACGGGTCAGGTATGATATTTAAATTGAATATAATATTATACTGTCGCCTGTATTGTGCCTACTAATATTAGTATTAGGACGAGATAATAAATAGCCAGAAACGCAATACCGAAATACCGGAGGCTCCAGCGGAGAAGAGTTTTCATCGGTGAGCGGCGTGATTGGCGGGGGGGGGGGGAAACTGCAGCGTGGTCTGTGTGGAATAGTATTATAGACAAATTCACGCACGTTAATATAACACACACTCGTATATATATATAATATATATAACATTGTAATAACGCGTGGTCGAAATTATTTCGTTATTTCAGATGGCGATAAAAATAAAAAAAACAGACGATGGACCGCCGGCCGTAATAAATGGGATGTTGAAAAAATAACACACACGCACGCATAAATAACACCGTGTGCATGTAACACCACACATTGATCATGTGTGTTATAAGTCACATTATATTATGCTGTGTATAATATGATAGTCTAATCAAATCTAATATTGTACACATAATATATACATATTATAATAATATAATATATGTATCGTCGTCGTTATTGTACGACACGCGTGTTCTCACATAATATAATTTAAAATAAAAGTTACTATGATTATTATTAATATTATTTTTTTTTTCCGTACTCGAATTCGGCGACCGTGGCAAAAACAGCACACGTGTACATTAAAATATGACAATACTACAATAATAATACAATATTAGTAATAGGTAGTAACTAGGTGATAACGTATATTATATTGTTATCGTGTGGGACGACCGGCGACGACGACGGTGATTAGCGTCCTCTCCGTGGCGGTGGTGGTGCGCATTTCGTCCAACCACCCCGTCCGGTACGCCCACATCGTGCGCGGCGAGGTGGCATGGCGGCGAGCCGAGAGTGCACCAGGGACGGGTTTGTCCTGTCGGTCGGACGGACGGTCGGTCGTCGGTCGGTCGGCCCGTCGGGCGACCGGGTCAGTCGTTGAATGACGCACCACCCGCCGCGCGCACATACCAATGCACGTGGTGCGGGGGGGAGTGCGGCGCTCAGAATCGGCGGAGGAGCCGGGCGGTCGTTTCGGCCTCCGCGTCGCGCACACACGGTAAAGGCGCGCGCGGGCGCACACGTGCTACCGCGCGTCCGCGGTCGTTGGCCCGAAACGTTTTGGTTTGGTGGTCCCCGCGCCGTCCGCCCGCCCACCGATCGGTCCCGACCGTCGACGGCCGCCACCCCGTGGCGCGCGCGTTCGCGCACAAGACGTTTTAACAATGGTGCAAACGACGACGGCCAAACCGAGAACTATATCGAAATGCTTGTATACGTCGCGTATTGTACCCAATATATAATAATAATAACAACAACAACAATAACAACAACGACGGTGATATAATATTACGGCGACTACGGCGATGATGCAGATTACCAGCGGGAACGCGCGTGTGCGTCGTGGCGAAATGGCGAAAAGACGCCGGGGAAAGTGTAACGAGTACGCCGCGGCTGCCTGGGCTATGTCACCTGCGGTTGTGTGGCCGGTATTTTAATGATATACCGTCGTTGTGGACCGTAGTCCATAAGTAGTTATGGTTTCCGGGTCCGATATACAGCAGGACCGCAGACAGACCTATAGACGACATGCCTTACTGTCTGCCCTTCGCGTTGTACGCGTCCAATCGATTCTTAAACTCTATAGAATCGTATATATTATAATATACATATGTCTATAAATACGTTTTTAATACTCTCTCACCGTCGGAAGCTGAGAAGCATCGTTAATATTATAATAATATGCACATGTTATTAGTTTTCAACTAATGTCGCCTACCGTATGAATATAATTACGGTACGTCGACATACCGGCTACGACTATAATAGTGCGACTATTATATAAAAACGCGTTTTTTAGGCCAATCGAGTAGAATCGTATTATGCTTACAGGTGGGCAGATAGTGTTTTACAACTATACTACTCACGACGACTATATTATTATTATATTAATAATATTATCATAACGCTTAGCCATCGATGTAGTTTTACTTTATTTTTTTATGTGCCGCCTCGACAGTCGCAGACGGCCAATCTAAGTTGAATAGCACACGTTTTTCGACCATGCAGTAGCGATCGCGCTGATTAACATATCAGACGTTATTGTCGGGTACTATTATTATCCGTACCAATATGTGCCACCTTTTAAACTGTATACGCAGCACTGCAGCAGCCTTTTCACATACGTGTCGCCGCAAAATTATAACATATTTATTATATAATAAATACTGTATACGTGGTGTTGTAAAATACAATATTTGAGTAACTGTTTTTAGATACTTTTTTCAATATCTATTTCAATACTTTCCAATATCAAGTATTTTATTGGTATTTTAAATAGGTACTTACTCTTTTTTTGTAACCAACACTTACTAGTATTCAATACTTGGATTTTTATTTTCTAGTGGTTTATTTCGTGGGTTTATTTTCCGATACTCATGCACATTATCAAACATATAATATCAGTTTTGGTTACTATTGATTTCGAGTATACCTAATTAAATGTGGAATTTAAAAAAATTATTATAATTTTTAAATTGGCTTTGGGGGTGAATCTAATTGGTATATTATACAACTTAGATTCGATAATTGTATTGATTTAACAAGTATATTATGTATTTTTATTTTTTTGTTTGTGTGTCTGAAGACAATTTTTTAGTAAAAAAAATAATCTTGGTTATCAAAAAGTTAGACTGTTTTAAATTAAACCATCTTCGATTTGGTTGAAGTTTTTTTAATTTAACTGTCGGTACAAAAATGTTTGTTTGGTCAAAACGCTTAAAAATGTAATACAAGATTCTTTAAAAAAATTATTCGAAAATAAAAAATTCAGTGGAAATCCACATTAATATTTTTTGAGCATTTGATGAATTATTAAGAGAGACACATACTTTGTTTAAAATTAAATTAACCTATCGTACCTAATATACTTATATTAAAGTTAATTAATTTAATAGTAATATAAAAAAACATATTGTAAAACATTTTTTACGTATGCTTTACAAGTTTACAACACTGTGTAGTGTGTAACACGTACAGAGTATAATATAATAATAATTAATAACAGTTAGTAGTTACAGTATAATAATAGGTACACGTAAGCTGTATGCATTTGAAGACCGACGATCGAACAAACAAACCTGTAGAACGTGTACCTACATAGTATCTATATCCCAGTGACTTACGAATATTATTTTGAAGACCACTGAAATAAGTACAATCGAAATATCAAATTCCACGTATACAAGACGTTTATATAATTTAACATAAATTAATATTATGATCTTTGTGTCTCATTTATGAAATTATAAATCGTAAAAAATCTTATTACGTAATGTTAGCATGATAAATATAAAATAATCATAAAAAAGGATATGCATTTTTACTTTATTATTGAATATCATAAATTCGTCGCAAAGGCGACCAATCAAAGTGATACTTCTGATTTTCAACATATTAATTAATATATTGGTTTACGTCTGCTTCAAACAATTTACAATAATATAATAATAATTTAACAATTATTTAAAAGATATTGATCATTATTTAGTATTATTTTTTGTTTTGTTTTACTTGTTTTGTGTTACAATTGATAACATTATTTTTGTTCTTAAAAAAAAAAGAGCTACCATGGCTATTGGTGTAATTGATAATTGGTATAAGTTCAATTTTGAGCCAGTGATTACTGATTTCTGTAAATCTGAACCGAGTTAAAGAGTTAAAGTCGTCCTGTATCATAAATATTAAATACAATGTTCGTGACTCCTAGAACTTTATTCTCAACCGTTCTAGGATTATTTTTATAGGGATCATCGACATTTTTGTACTAATTTGGTATGCACACGAGGCTTGAATTTACAATATTAGAATACTATTTGAATTTAGGTCGTATTTCATGTGTTGTTACATGATAATTGATAACATATTATTAAATTATTATTACTGTTGTGTTTACCGAATCACTTCAGTAGGTAATTGTATTCTTTGGACTATGATTATGTGTCTTACTGTCTTATTATTATTATTTTTTTTATTATTATCTATAATATTTAAACATTTATAATATTAAAAAATAAAAAAATACATATTATACGTAGATACTTATATAGAATAATATAAGAACGTTATTATTAAATATAAACTATGTAATTTTGAGTTGCGTATTAGTTTAATAATATACACTAACCTAACTGCAATTTGAACCTAATTTTGATATAATACCAAATAAAGCCAATGATGTAGGTATAATATAGGTATAAAATTACAATTAATATACAAGCAAAGTATATACAGTTTCTCTCACCGAAATATATTTTTATCCTAAATTTGTATTAGAATATGAAACATTTATAACTAACCTAGATATCTATCTACATTGACAATTTTTAAAATAAAAATATTTATAAATTGTTGTTTTCATTGTTATTCTTATCATAATAAATAATAATGATGACCGATGAAGTACCTACATGAAGTTTATATCTGAAGAAACGTTATAAATTAATATCCGTTATCGGATCTAATGGACTCTAATGTCTCATAAATCCTTATAAAATTATAATTTATAACTAACATTTATACTTTTACTATTGTTACACATAGCTGTTATAACACTAAATGTGTATACCTAAATGCCTAATATACGTTAGTAAGATTTGGAAATTAAAGCAATTCATTACTATAAATGAAATAATTGAATGATTTATATTATATCATATTATCTACAGTATTATTCATTATGTGAATTAAACAGTTGAACGATATAATATCTGTTTTTAAGATCTTATATATAGTTTCAAGCTTTAATACAATGTTTTGTAAATGGTAAATCTGATTAAAAAATAACTGTAGATTGAAAACGTTATGACATTTTTTTGTTTATTATTTTAATAAAATATTTATAACTATAGTCATTTCAGATAAAAATAAGTTAATAGTTTGTGACTTGACCGGTAGTTTTTACATTTTTAGATTATGTAAAATTATCAAATAATAACTATAATAACAATAATACTAAATTAGGTATATTCTATTTTCCAAAAAACGATCCATGTTAAAATGTATGAAATGTTTGTTTTGACTTTAGTCTCTCTCCTTCTCTATATATATATGTATGTATACAGTGACATAATAAAATATATTTTTTTTAATATATCTTTATAATATAGTGACTATATTATAGTCTATGTAGTTGCTATAAAATCTTTAAACTACATGCGATACCTATAAGTACTAAATTAGTGGCAAACCCTGATTATTTAATCACGATCTGTATGAATACGTGTAGCTTTACGTACTGGTAACTAAGAGAAATACTGTGGCCCCTCTTAAATTTTGGTGAACTGGTAAGGATTGGCCACAGGGCATAGGGTTAGGGTATCGTAATAATTATAGTCCATAGTCTATACAGCACACATTTTTAGTGATGTCATGTGAGCAGGTTTATACACATATATAATACCTGGCCTAAGGAAGGGGGTAAACTGTAAAAGTTGCATGGTTATATTATGTAAATAACTATAATTACTATAATTTATAATAAGCCATTTAAATAACTAAAAATAATAAGTTCAATAGTTAAAATAATATAGATAAATATAAATAAGTATTAAAAATTTAAATCACAAATTTTGATTAAATTCATCTATAAACAGTTTATAAATTATTTAACAAATGTAAATAATTTCAACGTTGATAAAATTTATTTTGAAATAGGTCTTTTTTCTTGATTTTGAGATAACGAAGAGATGAATGTTTATGAATAATTTATTTATTTTAAATTGTATTTTTTGTATTTATAATGGCTATTTTATCATCAACTATAAGGGTATGATCGTGTGTATTGTAAAATTTTCATTTAAATTGTTAATTCAGCAATCACGTCATATAATTGAAATAGTAGGTAATATATAGGTAGGTATGGGTATTAATTATTTTTGAATAAGACGTATTATGTCATCATATAACAAAACTTTTCATAAAATCATGATTCATAAACTTGTAAATAATTTTAAAAGTTTAATTAAAGATGATTTATTTTAATTTGAAATCAAAAGTTTGAACTGTACCACTTATTTTTTAAAACTTTATTATTTATTACTTTTGTACAATCACCTGTTGCACACATTTTAAAGTGACGTGTGTCCATATTTTATACATATATATTTCAAACGAAGTAAGAATCCAAAATTATAAGGTCAGTCAATATAACGACGACTTCAAGTTTTTCTTCATCAAATTAATTAGGATAATAATAATAGTATATAATGAAAACGAAAAATTATCATATGGTTAATGGCATCTTGTTTCTTATACCTAATAAAACTAATTCAATTTTTGAATTTTTTGTAAACAAATGTATTTATGCATTTTAACTTAAATGTTAATGTGAATTCCCGAAAAAATTGCAATTGAATTCATTTTTCTTTCACCAATAGAAAATCACATCAAATTAAACTCATAATCATTCATCAATTCAATAACTTGTCACCAACTGTGTGGCTGTTGCTAAATAATATTTTTTTTGCAGTTTTCCGCTTACAAATAATTTATGCAAGCAGCCAAGCTGAGAAATTAGTTTGGAAAAAAAGTACCTACCTATATATTATACGTACAAATTATAAATAATGCAATCGATAAAAAAACATACATCCACATGTAGTGCCTACTGCCTACTGCCTACTGCTTAGTACCTACTATGTTAATACAACATACATAAACTTACTATTATGCCGGATTGCATAAAAAATGGTTAATTTAATGATTCACTACAATTTAAAGATTCAACCATGGGTCACTAAAACATGTTCAAGAGACCATATTTTTATAATTAATACATCACTATTGATTCATAAAATCTTCAATGATTGCTTATACAAGCTGGTATATTAGTATATTACCTAAAGTATATATTTTATACATACGTCTTACTCTTATCTGAAAGTTGAATATTGTTATACATTTAAATTTAAATTTGAACGTCGGTATTGGTAATTATTATAAATCTTACATTATGTCAAAGAGTAAGATGCCAGTTTCTTACCATATGATATAACTATCAAAATGCCACAGCCCAAATCAATTACCTCTCCCAGCTCCTATTGTGTATATACATATTACATACTCCTATAAAGGTATTATTATATATACCTACCATTAATGAATCACGCCGGTTATGTGGCCTCGTGTCTTGATCAGGAAAGTTAAGACGGGCCACATAATATTATTATATAGTTCATAATAATATTGGCTATTGCTGTCTGCTGACGCTGCCATCTATTGCCTATTTGCGGTATACAATATACATAATACATAATATTAATAGTAGTAATCATACACTCACAATCGCAGGCATATCAAATTTAAATGTAACGTATAACTGATTAATTTAAAAAAAAATAATTAACTAATGTAGTTATACTTTAAAGTGAATAACTATATGTCTATATAATGTTAACAAACACGATTAAAATATTATTAGCTTAGTAAATAAATTTAGTAGGCAATATAAATAATATATATATGTATTTATTATATTTTAGTTTGGAAATATTAAACTTAGGTAAAGTAATATTTCAAATTTAATTTGAACAATAATATAGTTTTGTTGTACTGTGCAAACATTCTATAGGTAGGTCACAATTAATGAAAATATTGTATTTTTTTTATTATTACCTTGGTAGGTATTTTAAAAGTTTTACAGACTCAATGATAAATTATGAATATATTTTAACATTAATTAAAAATACTAACATCTGTATTAGTATTAAACATTATAATAGGTTATAATAATGATGACAAATAAATAATACACACATACATCTATAGCTTAAAAAAAAGTTATTTTAAAGAACTGAAGACAAAAAATCAATTTTAACAACCAATTATGACATTTTACAAACAAATAATATTAAGGACTCGATTAAAAATAATATACCTATTATATTTTATTATTTCTCATCGTAGTATAGGACCCGTCTTACTAGTTGTTATTTGACAAATAACTGAAAAAATCATTTTCTATTTTTGACTTTCTGGGATATGCTGAATTTTTCCCCTTTCGTGGCACGTGTCAATAAATCTTCTTCAAGAAAAAAATATTTACGTCAGCAAATATTCCTAGAATTACTTTTAAAAATATTGTTAATAGATAGAAAAAAATATACAGCTAGGAGTGAACTTTTAAAAAATATTATTTTCATCAAATCTACGTTTCGATTTTCTCAATTATTATTTATTAGTGATTACGCATCAACAATTTACAAAAGTCTTCGATGGAAATACAATTTGTCCTGTAAGCCCACGCAAAGGTCAGTCAAAATAATTTGAAATTGAAAGGTGTAATATTTATTATCTATTATTTTTCTTTAATTTTCTCGTATTTTCTTGTTATAACATATTTTTATTTTTAATAGTACAATTTTAAAATATTTATATTTCTTTTTATTTCTTTTATTTATGATGCGCTAACTCATAAAAATTGTTTTATTTAAATTATTTGTTTTTCAGCATTTACTATTAAATCAAAAAAAAAGCTTGAATATCCCGTAAAACATTTAATTACCCACAGTAAATCAGTATCGAAATATTTTAAACCCACCTGAATGGGAATCATATCATTATAAATGTTATTTTTTTATAGGTAGGCACTTTATAGTATTTTTTATTTATTTCAAAATTTAACTAAATTACCTTCAGAAGTTTTCGATTAAAAAAAAAATAATATTTAAATAATTATGTCTTTATAATGTTTAAATATTTATTTATTAGTTTATAGTTTTTTTAATTTAAATTCAATTTTTTTTTTTTTTTGGTAATGGATGTAATGATGTAAAAAACTTAAGTTTCAATTTGTTGATTAATGATATAAAAATGCATTGTACTGCTCCATACAATATATTATATAGATACTTACTATATAAGTACATAAGCAAAATACTATATAAGTATATACCTATTATAGGTATATATAAAACGCAAATGGTTTTTTTCGTCCTTGTTATTAAATAATTAGTTATTTCAATATAACTAATTTATCTAGCTAGTAACTTCTTAAATAACAATTTATTAACCAACCATAAATTCTTGGTATTTAACTAATTGTATTTTTATTTAATTTAAATATGTAGACACAATTGCAAACTATTTCGAATGCTCCTTAAAGTCTTTTGTTGATCCAGGGACTAGATCATTGGTTTTAGACGGATGCAAGCAATGAAAATAGTTTATGGGATCGACCTGGGAAACAGTTCACCGACCAGGAAGTGTCATCTGGATCATCGCGTGTTTCTGCGTGGCAATAACCGCCGGGAACTTGGATCATTTAAAATAGTAAAGCCAAATTGAGGTCATATTTGGATCATTCAAAGGCTGAAATGTTACTATCAAATAAAAATATTTCCTATTAAAATATTAATATTAATTGCAGTATAGTTAAAATCATAAAAATACAATGTTGACATAATGCATTTTATATAATGTATACATATAATTGAATAAATAATAATATAAATAGTATTAAATGGTATTAAGTACTTAATTGTAGTAATAATTATCTACTATAATCTATATATATTTAGGTACAGTATACATACCATAACATATTTTGTATGTAGGTACCTATACCGCAACAAGTACTAATACCTAATCCAATTTGTAATTAAAAAAGTATATTATGGCTCAGCCATAATATTTGTGCTCTTTTACATAATATATTATCTATTATAATATATAAAAATAAAAATATACTGCCTGTATACCTTACTTGCATTCGGATTATCTATAACTATAAAATATTATTTAACACTGTATGTCCATATAATATATGTTTGATATGCATTAGCATTCCATATTTCCATGTTATAAGTACCAATGACGTATAGATCAAACTAAAATGCGTATGATTTCATTATAAACTGACAATCATATTTATTATTTTCTAGTATAATATTCTGTTCTCCTACATTATGCAGGTCTTGACCCTATCCGTGCCATATCGCATATCTAAAGTAATTTATTTTAATCTTTGGGAAAGAAGTAGTTTATAACATATATGTATAATATTAAACGGTTTAATATTATAATTATATTTTGACAACGTATAAAAACTATAACATAAATTGAACACTCTCAGTGAATAAGCCTATAATAATTATACTCTATCATCGGACCAACTTTCCAGTACAAACTTAAATTATACACATTTTTAAAACGAGAAACCTATTCTTTTGTGACTTTTACAAATTACAATCGATAAAAATAGATTATTTTCACTTAAATTTTTTATATTTACACGATATGGAAAACCTCTAGAATACTACCAACATTACTGTTAAGTATACAAATTGCCTAACGGTATACTTAGTCTTGTGCTTTAAATATATATTTTTAATTCTTTAAATAATAAACACATCGTAATTATTACAAGCTTAGTATTTTACTAAATACAATACCTTGATTCATAGTAAAGGCTCATTTAATAATCTACGTTCTGTAGTTCACACATTTTCCAGTACATTTTGCAGTACCTAGGTAAGTAAAATATTGGTTACAGTCTATATACTATTATAGATCTAACAATTAATTATTTTTTCAATAATAGGCAACCGGTTGCTAGGCATGTCATATGATATTATATATGCTTTTAAATAAGCATACTATAATATTTAAATAGGTATTTTAAATCACTTATCGATTGTGGATACCTATATACAGGCTATTGAAGTTTACACTTTGCACAATTTTAAATCTATAGAAAACTAATTGGTAATTGAAAGTTTGTTACTCAATTGAGCACGTACCTACTTATTTGTATTATTAATATAGTAGTCCTGCCGGTCATACGATTATATATGACGATAATGTCATATCGTGTGACAGGCGATATTATAATGCATTATAATAGTAGGTATACCTATATAATAATCCACGATACCTATAAATTACATATTAAGTAGTAGTAATTAGTAGTCATTGTTGAATTTTCAATCACTGGAAACTTTTTTTATGAATTTGAAAATGCATCTTTGGAATATATCAATTAACAAGGAACTGTTGTTGAAATAAAACGAAAGTTAGTTTATAAGAGGATTCGATACCGTGATTTCCTGTCTTTATCTAACTCACGCGCAACATATAAATTCAGACGTGTTTTTTGGCAAGCGTACCGATTGATATAGTGAAGCGATAAGAATTCTAAAAACAATTTGAATTTGTCGTCAAGTCTACTTGAGATCGGTCAGTCCACATATTTTCTATTATACCCAAAATCCTAAAATTATTGTATTTCTAAAGAGTAATTAAAAAAATTTCACATTATTTTTTGGAGAAGTTTAAATCGAAAAATCAAAAATGTAGACTGACTGATCTCAAGTAGACTTGACGACAAATTCAAATCTGTTTTCAGAATTCTTATCGCTTCACTGTATCAATCGGTACGTTTGCCAAGAAACATGTCTGAATTCATATGTTGCGCGTGTGTTAGACAAAGACAGGAAATCACGGTATCGAATCCCCTTAATTTTCGTGTAGTTGTTATGAAAAATTGGTGGGGCTGAATTTTGCACGTTTTTTATATCCCACATATTAGGATTATTTACATTTATTTTAAATTCATCAGGAAAATCCCCGATTATATAAATAGAGAGAGAATATTCTTGGTTGGATAATTGTAACTTGTAAGTATCCATAATAGTGTGAGGTGTGACTGTGGTATGCATTTTATAGATACAGAGGCACACGGTGCAATATTAATACTATTATTTTAAATGTTTCACACTAAAACTTAAAAAAATGTTATTGTAGTGAATTGTTATTTATTATGGCAACATAATATAGCAATAATTGTTCAATAGATTAAAATGGATTAATCCATATGGGTTTTGATGAGAAATTAATTAATTAATCTACCTAAGGACAAATTTTATATCAATAATTTATTTCTACCAAGGGTTTAGTATGTCTGCTAAACTTACTGTATTTAATAATTGAATCAGTATTATTTGTCTCTACAATATTATTATTATTGGATAATCCCAGTTTCGCGTGATTTCATGCGCTTGTAAAATTAGTGCTGCTGGGCATGGTACTACTCGTTTCGAGAAAATAGATTTAGCGGTTCATTGATGAATACATTAATAATTAAACATGACATTTTTAATATTACAATAACATATATTCTAACAAACCATAATAATTATAAATGATTCCAGAAATGTTATTATTAGACTTAGAAATTAGAACCATATGTTATTATACTTATATAGTATATATTTGTATGTATACGCTATACTATGTATCTTTGTATATAATAAATACTGGGTGGTCCAAAATGCATAGTATCTGAAAAATAAGAGTGCACAGACTTTATTAGTAGGGAATCAAGGCAGTCATAAATAATATACTTACATTGTACCTACATAAGTATTCATGCAGTAATGCAGGGCCGGATTTAGAAATGTGGGGGCCCTGGACCCAACCTTTAGAAGTAGATATTTTTTTTCGATTACATAATAATATATTTAATAACCAAAATTCCAAATAACTAGAATTTTGGTTAGGAAAAAACAATGATTTGTTGTAATGAAACAATAAAGATAGTTAATAAGTAAATTACATTTATTAGATTATAATATGTACTATCGTCTATCAATCATCATAATATAAGTGCAGAACTTAAATAATAATTGTTATAATAATATATTCATATGATAACTTTGCGAGATTTTGTTGCCGCAAATTTTTCAACTACTTGAGAAAAATCTAATGATCTAAGTATGTCACTTTCGATACTTAACAATGCAAGTCCTGATAGTCGTCTTTGTGTCATCAAAGTTCGTAGTCGGTTTTTTATTAACTTCATTTTTGAAAATGATCGTTCTCTACTACAGTTGGACACCATCAAAACTAAATATATACGCAGCATTACTTCTATATTAAGAAAATATGTACACTGCAAATTATTTCCCTCAATAATTCTGTATAAAAACATTTTCCATTGCTCATTATCTTTACGTGTTTCAGTATATATTTTTACAAATGAACCGAACTGTATAAGTTCGTTACCGAGTGAAGATTCTAAATCATTAGGATAAATGCTAACAAGATAATTTGCAGCAGATTTGCAGATTGTAGCTCAAAGGTTTCTAATTTTTCAATTTTATTTAAAAAAACCATAACGTTGACAATATACGCCGTAATAAAGTACAATCAAAAGATAACATAGATAAAACACTACATAATACCTATTTATTTGTTATTGTAACAACATTTCTATGCATATTTTACAAAAAAAAAGTTATTTTATTTGTAGTCATATAATAATAAAGCGACCGACACAAGGACCGACTTGAGTACATATATTTTTATACTTGATAGTTAATAGCATAGTAATATAGCATAGGTTTATAGTTTCTTTACAAATTATACATAGATAAACCTAATTTGTACTTTTATTTAAATTACATCTAAATGAATAACGTCACTGCTTTGATAATATGATGTATCTTGGTTTTTTATAATATTTAAATTTTTACCTCACATAGTTAATCACGGGTTTCAAGGAATAAATCTCTAATTAAATGTACATTTTTATATTAGTTGGACATAAAATCCTCGTACACATCACATCTTGTATTGGGAGTAAATATAATTTAGAACTTATACAGTCATTGAATAAAATATTTAATAAGTTTAGGTAGATCTAAATTCATTTAACTTTAATAAATTGTAAAATACGTAGTGAAAAGTATTATATTTATTTAAAGTTGTTATAATATTTATTGGTTTCTTTTGTTAAATAATTATATGATTATTTTACATTTAATTATTTTCGCAACCACGAAATTAGCAGGTACCTACCTGAATTAATAAAACCGATGAAAATTTGTGTCATAATATATGTGTTAATAATTAAATAACTAAATTATAATATGGATTCATTAATTATAGTTGTATGGTAGTTATGTAAGTATATTCGTACTACATTTATTTTCAATACCTACACATTCTTAAGCTATCTTGTTTGTGAATAAGACTCCGACAGTCGACATATATTATATCTATTAGTTGATATAAAGAGTAAAACAAATAAAAAAAAACATTAGTACAATAGAAAATAGGAAATGATTAGAAGAAATTAATGCCCTTAAGATATGTATACAATATGTAATATAGGTATAATAATATGTATAGACTGAAATGCATAATCATTAAACGCAATAAAGAATTTATAATATACATATGTATGTATGACGATTAAAGGTAGGTAAAATATAATATTACAAAGAAAAAAAATTTAAATCTATACTTGAACCTACTAATAATGCAGTTAAAATAATTTATTAAATACAATGAACCAGAATATTGGGTTTTTAAAAATAAAACTGTATTACATAGGAATGTGTTTTAACACAATTTAAAGTTTATATGGATAAAATAAACTTTAGGTAAAATGGTGTGGTTTTTTTATATTTTAACTATAATTTATCTTTATGAATTTATGTAGTCAAATGTTGAAATGTATGTTGTAATATGAAGTCGGATATAAAATTAATATCTGAGAAAATAGGTACTTTGTATTTTCGAACGAAGCCACTGTAAAAAGTAAGTACATATAGACTATGGGAATAGCCGTACAGGGTAATTTCATAAAAGTGAACTAGCATTCTACGTCTTTGTTTTTTGAACAACATATTATAGACTATAGTCTGGTATTATATATTTTTCATAATTGTATTAGTGTTATCTCCCTCTGAAAATATCAATTTTCCAATAGCAATTTAATAAAATAACGAAGGAAAGAACAGAAAATATTACATAACTATGAACAAATATAATAAATAACCTATAGTTGGTAGGTATGTTTCTTAAAATAAAATAAAATAGACAATTCCTAACCGTGTTTTGTGAATATTTCCTGAAGCCAATTAAAAAAACCACCCGGTGTGGGAGTAGTTTTTGTAATGTACAAAATAAATTGATAAATCATATTGTCATAAAAAGTACGATCAACAGAGAAATTAATATTCTGATAAACCATATTTGTTAATAGGTTGGTACTTAAAAATATTAAATATAAATACCTATGTAGAGTGTAGATGAATATAATGTTGCAAGAAAAGTATATATAATAGTATAAACCTACATATATATAATGTATAATATATAAATCACATCTATCATTTAGTACAAAATTTAACTAAATGTATAATTGATAATTTTAATTTTAATTTCAATAGATACATAGTAATAAAATGAATCTAAACAATAAATTTTTTTTAGAATAATAAAGTGCCTGTATATGGTGTGTAAGAAGTATAATGCATGATATAATATGTAATGTAATTACTAATTATATTAACAAATTATATATACATAGTAATAATTTACTCTATGTAGACTGTAAGTGAGAGACAAGACATAATAAAGATAAACAATTCTAACACAGTTGGAAATTTAATTTTTCTGTTTAAGAGTTGAGCCGTATGTATTTTTTGATTTAACTCATCAAGGTCAACGCGTTATCTACTATCGCTAGAACTCTGGATGAACTTGACAGCTACCATCACAATGCATAGTAGGTATGCCTTAAGATGTATTATTATATTATTATGCTAATAGTTTGTCTAAAATATACCTGTTTTTAATACTGCCTAAGAAAAATATTTTAATAATTGATCCTATATCATTATTATTATTAACTGTATATAGTATTATTATTCCAAATGCGTTTCGTTTCTTGTGTCGTCTTAAAACGAATTGGTGATGTGAAACTTATTTTAAATATCTGGATACCTACCTTTTATAATAAATACGAAATATTGAAGAAATCTGTCAAAATTCATAAACTCTTTTTGATTTACAATACTATAATATCATTGCTTTTTGGTTGCTTTAATTTCAAATATTTTAATTTATACATTCAACATTGTACTTGTACAATGTATATAATAAAGCTAGGTAAGCTTTCTAGGTACCTAATGACTAGTATAGGTGCCTATTGGCTATAGTACCATTTAGAACCATACACATTTTGGTATGTATGTATTGTACACTTGTACGAGTTCTAATAATTACACTATATGTCTATACCCATTCTTTGTAATGATGTACCTAAGTGGTATATTTATTTTCAAATTTAATACGTTAAAAAATATATTTATCACAACTATTTATGATAGGCGACACTCTAATACCTATCCATAGAACACAATGAAATAATAACAATAATTATTGTTCGTATACCGAAGAAAATTAATACACTCAAGCTTATTCAAACGTAATATGCTATATGCGAAGTGCAATTGCTGGTTGGGACGAGAAATGTCCAACCGCTGGTCCGGATCGGACATGTCGCATACGAGTATACGACTTCACCTGCAAGTCACCCGACCTACTCGATCGGGGAGCGTTGGACGACGGTATTCCTGTGTGTACATACGGATCTGACAAAATCTGTAGGTGTGACATTATCAAGGTCAAATTTCATATTCAACCTCTCCGGCCCTCGAAGTGAAACAATCTTCAAACCAATTTTAGTTTCTAAACAATATATCATATTTCAAATATCGATTTTCATTGTTAGACACTTTTATGTTAGTTTAGAGCGAAATTTAAAAAATACATTTCATTAAAAATTAACTATAATATACCTACCTAAATAGAAAATATTGATTGATGGAAACTATAATCATAAAACGGTTAATGTAATTCCGATATTGTAATGTAAAATTGAAATGACTTCTTATTTATAGCCTTATAGGCAATGCACAGTATACCAAAGTATTAGTTTATACATATTTTTAAAACTATACTTACTATTTAGTCTATTATAATGTTTTAATAACGTTAGTTTGTTAAGTTTTGAACTAGACTAAAAACAATAACAATGTAGTGTCGGCACGTATTTGTTATAAAAGTGAAAATGATTACTTTTGCTTTCACATTTTTAGATTCTGAGCGGGGCAATGAACTATGAATGTAATATGTATAGATACTATACAATAATGTAGTTTTTTATCGTTTTTATTTTTTATTTCTTTTTGGAGCCGTAAAAATGGTTCAATCATTAACATTTCAGTGGTGAATCTGAAGCTTAATTAAGGGAGTGATGAACTAGTATTAATAGATACTTACATGCAAAATAGTAACTGATATTAAACTTTTTTTTTTTTTTTTGGGGGGGGGTCCACCAATTTAAATTTATTACTCCCTCATATTTGTTACGTTCAAATGTAAATTTTTCTAATTTTTAAATTATTCGGGGAGAGTCCACCGTTCTAGGATTGTTTATTCCTCGAAATAGATGGATAAAAAACTTAGAATAACAAGTTTTCATTTATCCCCTCCCGAATTGTTTCTTTATATACCTACCTGAAGAAAAAATAATTTGACTAAAATATTATGCTAAAATTGTTTGTAAGCCTAGCCTATAAATATTTCAGTACCTTAGGCCTGTGAATTTAACACTTTAAAGACTCTTTGAAAAGTTCTGCATAATATGATTAAAATACACTATAAATCCTGAAAAAGCACTAAATTGTAAAAATTTAAAAAATATATCAAATTCAATCATGTCTTAAGATTTAAGAAGATAAAACGCCGCATTTTTAATTATTTTATGTAGTTTAAACAATTTATAACCTACAAAATAAGAGGTATTTAATTTAAATAGGTAAAAAGGTATTTACTATAGTTAACAATAAAAAAATTAAAAAATTGATCCAAAATAAAGGTATTATTAATTAAGTACGACCGAATATTAGATGAAAATTCAGACTGTGTATAATATGTTTAATTTAAACATTATAATATTGTTATTTATTGATGGAAAGAATTAAAGTATTGAATACATTTTTGAATGTACTATGTATGCGTAATAGCAATCCGAGTTCCTCGGTGTTTTGAATACATAGAAGGTGTCATGTTTACTCATCATTGAGTAAGTGTACCTATAATGAATACCTTAAATATGAATTCAATAATAAATTATTGTTTACAAAAAAAATAACAAAAACGAAGAGAGTTTGTCAGTTTATATTTCCAAGAATATAATAAAATATTTTAAAATACCAATCGCATGTTATTATTTTATATAATATTATAATATTAATAGATACCTAAGTACTATTAATAATATTATATAACTTGTTAGTCAATACCGCCATACCGTATACAGCAGTGTGTCAGCGTAAACAAGTTCGTGGACCGTTGTATAAATTACAAAATAGCTTAAAATGTAATAGGTTAGTTAAAATAAATATTTTTAAAATTGTATTTTGTTAAGTAAAAATAATATACGTATTAGCGAAAAGTTTCAAGACCCTGAGATTAATGTAGATACTTACAAGTTACAGGGAATTAGAATTTAATAACTAAAATCATTACCTTTCATTTCACTTACCATATTTCGTCTACATTTGAACTTAAAAATGCCTGTAAACAATTAAACATTAATTGTATTATTGAGATTTTTAGGCTTCTGTTCAAATAACTTAAAAGAAAACTTAGAAAACTTGTATTAAAATATTAAATGTACAAGTCAAGCTACTAAAATTGAAAATGTTATTACAGTTGAACTACAAAATAATTTGCATAATTTCGTGATTTTGAAAATAACTGAACACCAAAACGTATTTTACGAAATTGTACGAACTAGATATAATTTTCTGCTAGAAACCACTCCCAAAGTTAGAAATTAGAACAATTTTTCTACTGTAAAACGTGTAAATAAAAAAATATCATTATTGTGAAACCAATACATTTATCACTACGTTCAAATCTAAAATACTAACTATTAAAATATTATAATAAATCAAAACTATGTTGCCAACGACCATACCACGTTGAATACACCAGTTCTCGTCCGATCACTGAAGTTAAGCAACGTCGGGCGTAGTTAGTACTTGGATGGGTGACCGCTTGGGAACACTACGTGCCGTTGGCATTTTTTTGTAATTTTTTTTTTTAAACTTAATTTGGTAGTATTTTTTAAATTTACTAAAAATAAAATAATTTTTTGGAAAAAGACCTTTTTTTTTTACCTAAATCGATGACTGTCATCCTATACTGTTAAGTATATTTATAATATATTTATATTGCTTTTCAGAAATTATTTATTTAGGTTGAATTAATTTTCACCTAAATCATTGCAATTATTATTATAGTACCTATATATTTCTATAAAAGATTATTAACGTTTTAGTTGAATTTTCAAGTTTTAACTATTAAAATTGAAAATCTTAAATATTTTTAACAATACAAAATAGTTTGATAATTTTTGTGAGTTTGACCAATTAAAATTTAACTCAATTATATTGGCATTATTACATTGACCTATTCTATGACGAGGTATTTTCGACACCTATTTCTCAGCTGAGCATCATGAGGGTTATTTATTTTTATTCATCACGTCTGTTTTAATCATCTTACACAGTTAATTCAAAACTTATTTCAAAAGCTCATTTAATTAGACTATATAACTAATAAGTTACTATTAAACAGTGACTTTTCAAGCAGTCTATGAATCAAGTTATTTTAAATTTTCTGAAGATTATCTTATTATATACATTAATACAATAATTATTATTAGTCACAAACTCGCAACCGTATAGTATCAACAATGAAAATATAGAAATACTATCGTTTTGTCTGTGAAATAGATAATTTTAAGAACAACTATACTAAGCAATTAAATATCATAAAAGTCTTTGTTTCTGGTTTTAAATCAACGTGACTATAATAATGTGGCCATTTTAGGGGAAAACCCGGAAGTTAATAATTTATTTATTATATACCTAACTCTATTAAATACTGCAGCAGTAAATATTGTGTCACTTACTTTAAAAAATAGGTGAGCTGTTGACAGGAGTTGATAATTTACGATTATCAAAAGGTAAAACAATATTATATAACAATGAAATTTTATAAAATAACAGTAATAAATTAACGAGTTTAAAATAGTCAGATTGTAAATGTTTGACACGTTTTTTTTGTATTCTGTGCGTCACATGGTTAAATGTAAAATATAATTTATGAATCATATTATGATACATCAGGTGACCGCATAGATACTTAATATTTTTTAGTTAAAAAGCACAGCTAATATCAGAAAATCGTTAAAAAAAAGTATAAAAACGATGACGATAGTCCTAAACGGACGCACAAATACCATACGTGTATATTATATATGTCTTTATTTCATTATTGTAATTTGTATTATGCAGGTAAAAATCCGCACCATAAGAAGTAAAATGCATGTGATTTTTTCTCGCATACACAATCGATTTTAGTGAACATTTTACTATCCAAGCGATTGTAATATCATAAATAAATGTCTTTAAGAGCATAATAATATTATCATATCGCGTGCCCGGAGAACGCAAAATATAATATTATTATACATTTATACAATAACGAGTCAATAGATATAATAGCTTGCTGCAGTATATTATGCACTGCTGTTTCGTTGTGATTACTGCCGCCGGAGGGACACGAAGTTTCTGGAAAGCACACCCCATCGCAAAATGTTGATAAAAACCACAAATCCGAGGGGGGGGGCAGAAAAATTAAATCGAATCTGAGGATACGCTGTTGCAGGACGTGGCGTCACGATCAGCGCTCCTTTTACGGCGTGGTGGTGTACCTATGCACAGAGTTATATTATATATTTATATGTATATAATTGAGCTTTGTGTGTGTGTGTGTGTGTGTGACGGCGATTTCAGCAGGTTTCGGTGGCAAAAGTACTCTCCTCCCGTGAATCGAATACCACCGTGGTTTTGTTTGTCTATCATCCCTTGTATGGAGTTTAGAGTGATGTCGCACGCGCCACCACCGACCGATAAAGTTTGTGGGGTTATTATAATATTGTATACCTACTAAAAACGAAGTATGTCGGTTCTTGCATGTGTAACGACAGCATGACATAAGTAATGTATTATATATTGCGCCGACTGCAGTGTAAACAATGTATGCGATCCACCTGCGTGTATAATAGACGCGAACTCGGATCTAGACCGTTCCGGTCGGAAGGTATATATTATAATACTCACAATTCGCAGTATAATATCGCATATATTATAGGTATAATATAATGTATGTTGTAGGTTTATACAATATATTATACTAAATGGTATTACAATTTATTCGATCACTTGATCGGGCTCGACACACTCAATACGATACTCATGCGTGCGTCTCTGGTATCGGGTAACAGAGTCTAGATTTTTGTTTGTATATTTATTTGGTTAAAGATATATGTATTTATACTAGACCTTAAATGTTAAATTATGTCATTATGTATGTTACGTATAATATGTATATATAATAAAAAATTGCTTGTGGACTTGTGGTAGGTACCTATCTAAATAGAAGTCACACGCACACACACACACACGTTACTGCATACTTTTATAATTCGTGACGAATTTAGCAATATAAACTACAAGAAAGATGAGTAGGTAGGAATTCGTGATGTCAACAATGAGTACAGAGAATAACACGAAAAAATACAAATATAAAATGTACTGCCGGTAATATTTTATACCTACTCAAGTATAATAAGCAATTTTGAGTAACATGGATTTTTGTTTTTTGGAGGATGAAAAAACCGAATGGATTGGACCAATCTTCAGCGCTATACAGAACACTGTCAAGAGAATGTCTAAAAATCTAAACAATATTTGTTGGAGTCACCTTACACAACACCACAACCCCCATATTAGTACAGTGGCTCTTGTTCCACAATATGTACACGTATACATATTATATGGCGTACGGTATATGCGTCAGTTCATAAAACAACACGAATCGGCGGCGACCAGTCGAGAACGTTTTTGGGCGTACGGCGCAGGAAGGCGGCCTGGAAACGTTTTCCTGGCAAAGCGGGGACCGTTTCCTCTTGAAATAATAATAGTATGAACGCGTACGATATTGCGGCGGCGGTTCGCCGTCGTCGCCCCACTAGAGCCTCGCGCGCCTTCGCACATACACACGGGCACGCACAATACAAACGCAAAAAATACACACACACACAACTCACGCACAATACCAATGCACACACACACACTTGCAACTCACGCACAACACACACACACATAATGGTTATAATACGCACAGCCGCTGCAGCTGGCATCGGCTCTCTGTGCGCCACGCATCCGCCGCCCGAGTTTGTTGAACTTCCGCGGCGACCTCTTGCCGGGCGCACGCACGCGCGTAGAAACACTATAATACAGCCTATAGGTATACCCTACGTGCGTACGCGTGTGCAATAAAACCATTATAATATTATTATTGTACTGCAATATGATAATGTATTACACTATTATTACAGCCGCGCGGCAGTACTGCGTTGCAACACGCGCGATCATACTATACGGTCTATGATATATTACTGAAATATTTGTACGATACATATCACAAGCGTTAATATAATATATACCGCACAACGCACTTCTGCGGGACGTCCAGTTGTCACGCGTTGCCTATACCCATATGTACAAGCAAAATGATTATGGCGACGATAATAATTCAGTATAATATAGTTAGGCATTGTTCAACGCGTCAATACAATATGAAATTATGTAATTATAAACAGCGAGCGATGCGACGTCGGTCGCTCGACATTCAATAATTTACATCACGCCGCGGCACTAACCCGGCATGGGTTCACCACCTATCCTATCGGTCACCGGTGTTTTTGTCGCGCGGTGGGATAAGAAAACCGTCCTTGGGATCGGCGGTAGGCCGCGCACTCAGAGTTCGTCGAACCTAGAAACGCTCGTCGTTCTTCTTGCGTGCACTTCTCCCGCGCGGGCGCGCTAGATACAATAATACTATATAATGGTGTTATACGTGTGCTGAGCGCATATTATATACATTGTACATTGTGCATGTATACAGCACACGTATATAACATATATATATATATATATTCGCGTTTACGCCAATGCGCGTTACACGTGCACCGCATCGCACACGTGTCGCCGTTGCCGCCAACGAGGCCCGCCCTGGCGCTGGCCCGGTGCGAGGGTCAGCAGCCCTTCCCGCGAGCTCACTAAAAGCACCGTGTGCAGGACCCTTCGCGGAGGGCGCGCGTACACCCACGCATTATATATAATTATATCTACGCGTGTTTACGTTACCCGGCGGTGCGTGCGTGTGCTGCCGCCGCCTCCGCCAACGCTGCCGCTGCTTCCGCGATCATCTCGGAGAGAAGCGACCGAGGGCAGAGCGATTCCAGAATGGTTGTGGGCGGCAGGCAGGGGCGGGGCGCGGAGAGAGAGAGGTCACGACCTTCTTGGGGTCGCACGCGACGCGCATGCGCCGCCCGTAAACAAACAGCGGGGTGGATTTTCGTTTTCACTTTTCACGTCGTCATCGCGCCGCGCCGCGTTACTCAAATACACAATATGATCTTATTAAACGAGCCGGGCACTATTATATTATTATATCATTAATACTATTATAGGTGTGTATAGGTATGCAACATAATATCATAATATTTATTGTTGTACGACTATATTGTATTGTAGTGATTCAAGTAATTGAAAATTGATGAATTTTTGAGTCTGCAATTCAATTAATAATATAATACTCTATAAGATTTCCAATTCAGGAAATTATTCATATAATATACACTTAAGTTTGTATCGAAAATCTGAATGTTTACCTACATATAGATTTCGCTTTTAATTTTTATATATCTATAGACTATAGTTACGACGATGCAACATTAACCGTAGAGTCGAGAGACCGTACAGCAGTTGACGCGCCCACGTGGACGACAAGCGGTTTTCTATTTCATCTTATTTTCTCCGTACATAATATTGTATATCATAATATAATATATTGTTATATTATGTGCCTACGCACACCAAAAAATATCCGATCTTCACTCGTTTATACACTTTACAGAATACAGAGTGCTTGAATTATAATATATATACGTTTCGATGTATTCAATGCGTCTATTATATATATATATGTGTATGTGTGTGAGTGTGATTGCTTGTGTGTGTGTGTGTGTGTGTGTGTGTGTGTGTGTGTGTGTGTGTGTGTGTGTGTGTGTGTGTTATAATAAGTCGTACACTAGTCTGTATATGCATATACGGTACGATACGATATACGCGACGGCCGTCGTTAATAGCGCCGAAAGAAAGAAGAGAAAAAACCAGATGTGATGTTTTACATTTTTTTTACGCTCTCGAACGAGGTTTTTGACCTCGTCAGAATTAACGCCAAGAAGAGGTTATCTTTAGGCACACACACATAGTATTACATTTCCCTAACATCCCGGCGCACCGTTTACGTCGCGGCGTGTTATTTACATAATACATAGGTAATATTGTATACGTATAATATTATGTAACCATAATAATATTGTAGGTAGGTATATTATAATAATATATTGTTATTTGTTTGTCATTCTCGCCAGTCGTGACGTGTACATACCGCCGTCATCACAATTCGTTCAAAAAAAATAAAAATGAAAAACATTGAGATCGTTATCCACAAATTGCATTTCCATATTATCTTATAACCTATGACAACGTCGTAGTTTTTGAAACGCTCAGAATTCGCTCGAATCGCACACAATAGGTATATTATTATTCTTACTCGTGTAGGCATAATAATATAATATTTTATAATATATATATACACACACGCAGACACTTCACACTTCGCATTGTATACACCGACCCCGCTACTCATATTTTTGCTTACCTACTTAAATATATAACATTATGTATACCACGATACCAACATAATATATTATGTTTGTATTTTATAGCTGAATAAGTGATCTATGACGCATATAGCATAATAAGCACGCCCACAGATATCCACCCTCGAACACCGCGTGTGAATATATGCATGTACGACAACAATTACATTGCGCTTTTTCATGCGTAAGTACCTGCTAGTGGAATTCTATACACCGGATTATGACCGGATATCAGTGCGTGCTATGGGCACCCGGATTCCGCTTGGGTAGGGCCCAAAAGTATTACAAAAAATACTATTGTTTTCTAGGGTGTCACCCGTATTCACTAAATATTCTTCTATAACCTTCGATCACAATACGAAGTTTAGAAAAAGTCTAGTTCGTTTGGTGGAAAACGGTAATATAATAATTAGGTAGGTAGTAATAATATACGTCCGTTTCTATACATCGAAACAATAATACGCAATGGAAGTATAGAACGCGCAAGCAATAGAGTCACTGAAAACTTTTCATTCATATTTAGTATTTACCTTAGTTGCGCCTAATAGTATAATATATTATAGTCTATAATAATATAATATAGTAAAATAATAAAATAATATAATATAGACTCTATTAATAAGTAAGTAATGGGTGCGATTGTCCGCTGAAAAAGTCGATTTCTTGGGCTGAAATATTTTAAGTCACCACCACCATATTGGCAAATATTTTTCGATTTGTTTTTCTCCGGCCATTAGTACTATATATGATATACACCAATAAAAGTCTGCCGTTCGCTCTTCGAAAAAACAACATTTACACTTCCCTATACGGTCGACCGTTGCGGGGTTTTCGACTTACCGGCTCCAGAGTATAGACGGGCGTATTGTTATATTATTGTTACACGGGGGTAGTGACCTCGTGGGATTACCCTCTAAGCCATTTTCCTCGGCTCACATCAAATACTCTCCACGTGGCCGTAATATATGTAGCTACCTATAACCTATTGCATAACGATATATTTACTATATTTTCACCGTTGAGACAATATAATTGCATTATATAATATTATTAATAATTATTTTATTTTATGTTTCCGAAAGACGTTCGAAGCCAACACCATGTATGATGTATCAATACTATATATAATTATATACTTGTTTTTATTTTACTGAACACAATTGACTATTTTCATCGTCTGAATTTACTGGTGCATACATTTCGATTTCAGTCGCATATACACGCTAACTAGTAACTATACACACTAAATTTAGCACAACAAGATATAATTTCAGGTGACTGCGTGCACAGTGGCCACCATTAGAAAATCATATTCACTTGAAACATCTGATCATCACACTGACTTTGATATTGATAAAATTGTTTACAATTACCTATTATACCTATTACACAATATAACATACTTCTAGTAAATGATTAATAGGTACCTACTTTAACTGAAAAAAATGTATCGAATTCGATATCAATTTACTATGTGACCTAAAGAAAATAGTTCGTAAGAACTTACAACTATTATTCACCGTTTGTCACAATACATTTTACAATTTTTCAAAGTTATTTGGTTTTGTGATCGTATTTTTACTTTGATGACAGTGCCTATAGACTTTGCCCTATTAGCTACTGTAAAACTGACAAGTAAACGATACACGTACGGGTACAATAATAGAAACTATATAGTTAATTATTTTTATTATAATTTATAATACACATACATTTCGTGATGAAAAGATCGGCAACTTTTATGATTATCGTTTTTGAATTACTTCGACGGCTTCATTGCTTCCGAGAATATTTTATATTTTATCCGTGTAATAATGTATGCAATATGCAGGTTTCCTAAATTCTTAACTCTCCTACAAATACCAATATAACGCGTATAATATATTAGCTTTATCATACATATAGCTAGTATTATGTCACAGGAACTATTATATGCGTTTAATCGGTTATTATGTTTATGCATTTGACCACTCCAATATAATATTTTATATGCCAAGATTCTAAGAATAATTATTATTCACAAATGATATCTATGTGTTTAAGAGCCGTGTTCGTTTTCAAGTATAAGACTGGGAACACACTGTCCGGTTGCTATCCGGATTCTCTCTGAATTATAAGTAAATACCGATTTATGAAAATGTTTAATAATACTCAGTTTACTTCATAACAGCTGAACGTGAATACGTGATGTAATAATAACTCTCATAATATTGTCTGTTATCGATTAAAGGTACCTTACCAATAAGGAAATTTAAAATTCGCAAAAAAAATATGGAGGTATCTATATACTTGTATTTTACGATTACCGCGGGTAATGTTATTTGCAACGAATATCTAATAATTTAAACGAAATAAATACCTATTCAATATGTTATGAGTATTAAATATAGACGTTATTTTTTAAACTTCTTGTACCTATGAACGATAGTCAATTACAAATTTGAATATTTTTTTTATTACTGCATTTGTATATACTTTATGGGATGTATTAATACTATGTACATATTATATCAGGTTAATTTATTTTATATATCAAAGCTATTGAGTCATAAGTGCCTCATACGCTCATAAAATATTTAGGTACACCTGAACCTGCAACAGTACCACTGTATATTTACGATTTCATGTTTTTATAACATAGTACAATTAATGTACAATAATACATATTATTCTATAAAAGTTTAGCTGTTAAGCACGTTTAATGGTCTAAGAAAACTGACAAACCCACAAAGTGTAATACATTTGGTAAATGTCATGTATTCTTTGTCTTCAAGTTCCATATAATTACATTGGAAACTTTATTACCTACAAATAAAAGTCAATTACCCCAAGCCTATATAAATCGATAACAATATTTCTAAGGTAGGTATTAAGTATAATATACTTGATACAATTTTGATTATGATATTTTTTATGACATTCGACATTTTTGTAATATATTTGGTGTACCAATGTACAAATATTATTACACTTGATAAACGATAAGTCATAAATTCTTAATTTTACAATGTTTATATTTGACCCATATTTTTTTTTACTACTGCGTATAATCATTAATTGATTAGTAACTTGAAACTAAAATATTATATAATAGGTACCCATAATATCGTATATATTAAGATTCATTATCAGAATCAAACCTTTTAGCTTTATACGCAAAACATTGTCACATATTATGGCCAATGGGTCTGTGTTGTTGAACTTGAATATACTTCTAACCTAAAAGTTAAAAAGCAGGTGGATTTTATATTTGATTTTTCAAATGGTAGGTAGGTAACTAATATTAAACATAGTTCAATATACAAATATATTGTGCTCTTAAAGTCTTAACCTACTTTACAAAGGTGCTATATGCCTATATTTGCTGTTTTTAATTACTTACAAGTTACAACTTGCTTATATTAATGGCTATCAGTTCCAAAGTTAGTAAAATCGTATACCTTAAGGTGTCTCACCTTGTGAACTTTTAAATTTTAATACTAACAGAGAAATACTTAATTTTAATTTTAATTCCAACTTTATAATATTTGAGGTGATTCATCAAGCATTCTCACTCCCCTCACTTTTCTTTAATTATGCATTTATTCAAATTCTGATTTTTGTAATTACTATACAGTATATACTTGAAATTCATTTTTTAAAAATACTCGGGATACTATTTAAACTTTAAAGATAAAAACTTATTTTTTTAAATAAGGACCCCATTTTTCCATGTAAATTGTTAATCTGTAAAGTAATGTGATTTTTTTTCAAATTATTATTCTTGTAAATCAAAATGCATTGGTTAAAAGAAAAATTTAACTTATAAACTTAATTATTTAAGGGTGAACTATGTACAGCATATTGCATAGTATATAATATATAGATGTACTATAATTTATAGTGTAATATGATATTTTATTAATTTGAAAAAAAGTTTAATATTAGTTTTTTAAACTTAAATAACTCATTTTATAAAATTATGAAAATGTTAATGTACTTTATTTATATTTTATTTAATAAAATATATTATTACTAAAAGTTACGCATATGGCCTATGCATAATCCTAAGTGACTACATTAAATTTTCGTTATTGAGAAGTTTCGATTATATATATAGAATAATATACACTTACCTATGTAGGTACTTATTAATTTCTTATACTTTTCTCATTCGTTAAGTATTACAAATACTATTTTATACTATTTAATAATTTTGTAATTTTTAAAGTACGCCTATTATACACATTTATTTTAAGTCTTTTCTGGCTTATCTTCTCTTTCTAAGTAATCATTTTTATTCTCATTGATCTAAATAATAATTAATAATGAATAGTGTCAGTAAATAATTTTACTTAAAAGTTCAGACAAATTATACCCATTGGAATTATTTGTATACTTTATAATTTATTTATTTATAACTTATTTCGTATACCTAAACTCGAAATAGTAAGACATATAACATCAACTCATAGATTTGCTTGTTATAAATAAAATAAAGAAATTTAACATTGTTTAACCATTGTAAGTTTGTACAATATTGTCAGTATATGATATTTAATAATATAGAAAAACAAGGAAGTAGGTAACCTGCAGGTGTACCTATATAATATAGCTGTAGGTACATACTAAATATACTTATATAGTTATATACCTATGTAACGTACTACCTTTATGTATTTCAATTTCAATAATTTAGTATCCAATATAAATAACATTGTCAGAATTAATCATTACGTGATTACTTCACCATTCTAATTTTGTTTTGATTATACATATATGTACACGAAATGGTCGAACGCCAATTATTATGATATGTTAACCTAAGGATAATAAAAACTAAAATGATTAGTATTCTATTAATAATTATAAATCAATATAATATATAGAACAGATACTGACGAGTGACGATCGATGTGAATCAAATATTAATATAGCTGCTTTATGCCAATGCGATCACGTTTAAATAAAATAAAATCATGAGGTATAGATATTACCTAGGTACAGATACGATTTTCTCACAGAGTTATAATTTTATCTAAATCTAACATTATTTACTATTACTTAAATGATGACTATAATAATTCACTGCTGCGTTTATGGTGTAATATTAGTATGTGACTACATACAGACTTCTACTTAAGTGTATACGTCATATACACCACGATAAACCCCGATGACAACTCTTCTAAGTGTAGGATTAGTTTGATTCAAATATTTCTCCCTAATTTAAACCCTTCAATTGACAAAACAAATATCATATGCGTGCAGCGTGCTACTGTAATATTTGTCGAGATACATGTATAATAATGTTATATAGGTATACCTATATTTACATTAGTTCATGTTTTTGTCTTTTCATTTTTTTTCCGTGTAATATATTATCATTTATCAGTGCGACAGTGCTTGAAATAAAATAATAATAGAAAGAGGCTACAGGAATGAAATCTAAAAAGCAATGGTATAGGTACCTATATCCAAAGAGCCAAGAAAAAAAAAATCAAAAATCTGAATACATAATAAAAATAAAAATAAAAATAATTATTATTATTATTAGGTACCAAACAAACAAATTAAAACAAAAAATTAATAAAATTTTAAAATACGTGTATAATATATTCTCCGAAGTCAAACATGAACCTGTATATAAATGACATAATATACAGTATGAATAATAAAATCTTTGTTCAACAAGTTTTTTGACAGTTTTAACACATAACTATGTTATGAATTTATGATGTATCTATATTCTATAGTATAAGCAATTTTTTTAATTTATAATTACAATTCTAGAAATATATTGTATATAAGATATTTTTTTTCACTTTAAATAAGTAATATACAATTTGTATCAGTTGACACAATCAGCAAATATGCTAAGAATAAAAAAAACATGAGTATATTTGAAGAAAGAAGCCATCCAATGCATGGTGACACTTTCAATTGAGGAGCTTAGTGTGCATATTATTGGTTAAGTAAGACATCTCGACACCACTTACGCTTAAGTCATCTTGGATTTTTCGATTATGGTAGTAGATGCTAGATTTTTAATCAAAGTGTTTGTATAAGTAGTTATCCTGTCATGAAACCTTTTAAAGTAGAGCTTGGCTTCTTCATTTAGCTTCTTAAAATTCAACCTTTATGGAGCATATTACAATATATGAATCCATATTATAATCTATTATATCTTAATATATATATGTTTCTTTCCGTGTGTAAGTATTCAAACTCCTCCTAAACTATATACATTGAAGTATTATAATTCATGATCTGTATAGAGTTGTAGTAATTCCTAATTATATACCTACCCAGATATACCTATTCAAAATAAAGATTAATTTAAATATAGATTGCTGATAAGTAAAACACCTAGTTAATTTACGTAACAATAAGTAGATAATCAATCGCACTAATTAATTAGGCACTTTACTATCATATTTCAGATATGCATAATAACTGTTTTTCAAAAAGTCACTATGGTTGTCTGAAAATCTATAAATATTATATGAAAAATGGAATAAATATGTTATTACGATAATACATATTATACTTATAAATTATAATATTGCTATACTCAAATTTAAATAACTATTTGTTCCATAACTCATAAGTAGGTAAGTGCATTATCTGTTCAATGTAAATTATAGCATTGATGTAATAATAGGTACATATAAGATTTACTCTCCTAGGTATATAAATATATAATAAATATTTTAACAATATAAAGTTTTAAATTTTCGTAATAAATCTGACCATAACCAACTATTAACTAAATTCATATCGTATTATGTATTTGTCCAAACTAGAAACTTATCTAAATTATATAAGCAGGTAGGTATACTATATAACTAACTAGTAATAACTAATAACTATATAAGAACATTCTCTACTTCATTCATAATACGTATAGGTACATAACACATTCAGTTATTCATATGCATAATGAACGTTTGCCGTTTTACAAAATGTATGACGGAAGTATATCATTAATATTCATACTCATTTAGGTTTTTAAATATTAAATGTATTTAAGAAGACAAAGAAAAATTAAATACACCTGGTATTATTTTACAAAATATAGTAGGTATCTATAAAATAAAAACTCTCAAGGAGGTTGATATTAGGTCAACACGACTACTACACGAGTGATTCTTTTCAAATGAATATTTTAAGGATGTATTTATACCTTTTTTTTGAAAACTTTCATAACATTGTTCATAAATCATAAGTTATAAGTATACGATATTGTATCTACAACCTATTTATTTGTTAGAATTTAGAACAGTATCAACATAGCAAATTTAAATTTAAAGTTAAATTTGTCTTACTATATTATAGGTACCCACCTACTTATAGGTCAAGTATATTATTATATTTGATTAAATAGATTAGATATTTGTTATCAAATATACCTATAGGTGCCCATAGCTAGTATATGTTTATTGCATATAGAATAACTGTTTTTTTCTTAAATAGATAATTAAAAAGTAAACCACACTTATTAAATTAACTATATAGTTTATTAAATATTATAATCATGAACTACGATATAGGACTCACTGTACAATGTACATAATAATGTAATGATCTAAAAATTATATTACGTTCGTTCGTAGATAATAATTAATATGAATAGAACAATAGGTAGAGGACGTCAATGCTTACCACACAAGAATTTAATAACAATGTTTTAAGAATATGGGGCCGATTATTTTCATAATATTATCAAAAACCTCCACATTGGTTACCTGTCTTCAACAAAAGTCAAAAACTGTCAATTTTTCTGGTTAAGCCACTATTTCTGAAGATATTTTGCAATTTATATAACTGTTATTAGTAATATGTATTTTTTTCTATTAATAGCTTGTTATAGCTTTGTTATTTTAGGTACTTAATACAAAATGTTGAAATAATTGTAGACATAATAAATTATAGTTAACCAATATATTATATTCATCGTTAGGCTCAAAAGCTAAATGTATAAACTATAGAATATTACTGATATATTATATTCTACACAACATACATTTTTAATAAATATGAATTATAAACTATGTATTCTTGCTAATTTTGAAAATTATTTCGTTCAGCGTGTTTTTTAAATTTTTAGTTCGTGAATATTATCTTTGTAACTTGGTATAACTTATAAGTTAAAAGTAATTACTAAGTTGTATGTATGAGGAATACAATTTAATTTGTTTGTCTATTACCTGGAAATGCAATTTTAATTGTTTTCTAGAAAGTGACCAACAGTTTCTTGGAATACATCAGAAATATCTGAAAACAATTTTTCAAATTCTTCATTTAAACCGAATTTACAATTGAAAACTGTTTTATTAGGACAACAATTTATGAATCATCCTATAGATTTAATATGTACCGGTTATTGGTTAATAATGCCTCAGGTAATGAACTGTCCCATTTAAAAATTTTTAATTTATCAATATTGTAAGTTATAAAAGTTATCATTTGTTATTGATTCTCCCCTCTTTAAATGCTGTTAGGAAAATTCCACAAGTAGTTAAACAGGGACACAATGTACTCCATCAACAAAATTAAGTATTGAAGCCACTGAAATAATAATCTACCTATTTATTATTGATCACAAATAAGTACCTACTAGAATTAATTATGTTATTATAAATGTATCAAACTGTTTGCTGTTTAATTTTTGCTCAATCTATTATAGTATCGGGTTAATTTTATCGTATACATTTTATTTAAATTTTTATCAAATATTTATCTTTAAGACACGTTTAAAGGTCTTGAAAACGTAATTATATGTTATGTTTTTACTCGTTTTAAGAATGCTAGCGCCATCTATTCAATTATACGTAAGTGTTAGTGTGTTACAATAGTTACATTTTGTCATAAAGTGATTATTATGATCTAAATATTATAGGTACCTAAGCCAAAATAAACATGAACTTCGCAAATTCATTTTAAAATCGGTATATTTTATTTGAACATCTAAGACTAGCATATAATTGTAGAATTAAATAAATTTTAGATTCGTATCTTTCAACTAGTTATATTTATAATTCGCACTTACTACTTAGGTGCCTATATCTTCTACAGTGATTATTTACGTACCAATATAGGTACCTATATAAATCATAAGTGTAGGTAACACATAAACGAATGCTTAATACTTAACAGGTCTTTTATAAGTGTTTTATTTATTGTTTTCCACTTTTGTGCAGCCATTTTTTTTTGTTGATCGAATCATTATCGCTATTATAGGAACGTTGAGATCATCAAACCACTCGCACTCACACTATAATAATATATTCTGTGTATACACGTACAAACTCGCTAACGTATAATAGATAAAGTTATAAATATATACTTGTCACGACTTAGGTTAATACCGTGTTCTAATTAGTAAAGAATATAGTATAACCAATGGCCAATTATTATTATCATATAATATAATATTATCACTGATCACTCATAACAAAAACTATACAGTTCTAACGCTATATCTATAGTGAATACGTATTTGCAAGCAAGTAACAACTATTCATGTTTCCATTGGCATCCACAGGTGTATTTACAATGGGAGGGGGGGTATTATGGGTACACGACTCCTTTCTCACAGCCCCATAAAAATGATAATAGTTATACAAAAAGACAATAGGTAGACCAACCTATTTGCTACAAGTATAAAATAAATAAGTATATACACCTACTTATCTACTGTCTATTATAGAGCTGTACAGCCATCACAATACAGTTATAGACACTAAAATGTAAAACAATTGTAGACCCTTCCCAAATAAAGTTGAAAATATGCCACTACATAATATAATAATACAATTTTATTTTTGAAACACAAATTTGATTAAATATGGTCAACCTTTTAAGCGAGTGACTATCATTATAACCATTGTCAAAAATTGCAAATTAATGCATTTTCTAGAGGGGGCTTACTCCTCCATGGACCATAGCAGCTTTATTTGCTTAACGGTTGTGACAATATAATTATAGATACCTATAGCTACTATTACAGTGTTACGTATGCAAAACCATTAAAATGTGTATAGTTAAAAACACTTTTTTTATAACAGTTTAATAATAGATTGAATTATACCGATCTATAATATTTTCATGTTAGAACACTGAACATCTACAACTGTAGCCTGTAGGATTAAAATATATTATAGGAGTATGGCCTATAGGACAACAAGTTTCTAATTAAATTTTAGATTAACTGTGGTGCAATTTACAGGTTTTCAAATGAACAAACTACCAGCTATTCAACCTAAATACAATCAAGTTAATTTATTTACAATAATCCACCTATCTACCAATCTCGATTACGAGGTAGGTATCTGTTCTTATTGGATACATGTCACTGAAATGAGTGACAATTTATAGTTGTATAGTATATACTATATAATAATATTATATTACATAGTTAAAGTATAATATTTATGTCATAGAAAATTGCATCCAATTCAAGAAACAGAACATTTTTTACACATCGTGTAACTCCACAATATGGATTACTTTTCACGAAACAGGCACAGAAATTTAGTAGTATACGGAACGCATTCTGTAATCTGTACAGCGTGTACATCCATAGGTATAAGTATAATATAACAAAACATAAGTAAGTCTTTAGGTATTCGTATTGCATTTTCAAAACTCGCTATTAAAACTATTAATCTCAAATAAACTTAAACTTAATTTCTAGTAAATTATTAAGTAAACAAATATAAATTATTAATAAATACAATTCAATAAAGCAATATTGTAGAAGAGTAAAAAAAATAATATTATTGATAAACCATAACACAAAATGTATCAATACACATTAGGCATTAAAATAAAAAAATATATATTCATCAAAATCAAAGCTATAAATAGAAAATTCCATTATTTGTTTGAACATGCAGTAGTGGCAATGACTAGGTATTGTATGCAATTTTATTAACCAAACAAAGGTTGACGTATTGTATGCTTTCTGAAAAACAATATTTAACAATTCACATGCAAAATAAAATTTAAGAAATCAAATAACTAGACACAGCTATAATTGCTGTTTAATGTTTTTATGCTTAAAAATATAATATTTAATAAATTAAGTTCGGTTTTGTAAAATGGATGAAATGTCTATCCATTTCACAAAACGGATCAGAACGTCAAATAAGTATGTGACATATATATTTATAAGTACAGAGTTAGGTTAGAGAATACTATTATACGACAATATTACGAAATAATAATTTTGATAATTTATTTGGTTTATGGACAGACAAATGTTGACAAACAAATGGTAATTACTTTAAAATGAAAAACAGCGTCAATCATAAAAAACATAATTATTGTCTATTGCATTTACGTGCATGACTTCAGGTAAGAAACAAATATTCTTTGCATATTAGCCACTGGTTTATCCCGCTGTATTTAGTACGTTAAAATATACTTATATGACGGCTATAAGAAGAGTAAGTAATATTAATACGGAGATTTACTCTGATTATGTAAATCTCATGTAGTTATGTCATTATTTTCTCTGATTAAATTGACTTATTGTATCATTTATGTTGTACGCGGCTCTGCCCAATGATTCATATATTATATTGTAGGCCGTATGGTATTATAGTAATTTAATTAATGTAAGAACATTTCTCACAGTTGAAATAAAACAGTTGTTTATTAAATAAAAAATGAAAAACACGTGTTAAAATGTAACAGTGCACACATTATAATTTATAACAGTGTGGCGTGAAGATTTTCGAGACCAAACGGTTACGATAACTACATCTGAAAATGCTGAACGCGTAGGTACTCCCTTATAAATAGTGTACTAGTTTCTCTATTCATAGACCAGAGTGCCTATATATGATTTTGATAACGCCTTTGTAGTTGTTATCGTGGAAATAATGTTGTTATCGTAAAATTTGAATAGATAAATCATAGTAGTGCACAATGTAAAACACTATTTTATACATTAAATAAGTCAAAGCCACTTAGTATAAATCATAGTTCACCAAGCTGAATACTTTAATTAGATGAGTACACTATTTGATACATTGGTTATAGGTCGAAATTAGTTAATACTTCTAAGTTACTTTTAATAAATAATTCATGTATATAATAGTACTATTATAATAATATATTCAAATTATTATATATTTATGTTCATGTTATTGTTTATGCAAAATATTGCGGTGTTTATTATACATAGGTACCTTGTACCAATTTCTAGTAAATTCTGAGAACCCAAGAGTCCGTAACCTGTATTATGGATTATAAAAAAAATAATGAAAAAAAGTACGTACTGTATTTACAGTTAAGCCCAGTGCTTGTAAACGTTATGCATGGCAAAAAACGATTGACATTTTTAAACGTATATAATCTAAGTAAAATTAAAAATATAAATAAATAAATCAAAACATAATATTTAACACAATATATAGAATAAAACAAAATTAATGCAAAACGAAATAATTAAACTTATTTTATATTTCTGTATTATAAAAATAAAATATATTTTTACCATTTATATATTGGTTTCGTGGAAATATTTATTTTTATCTTAGCGAAAAATCTAAACATTATACCCCATATCCTGGTTATTACGACATAAGCAATGAAATATTATCGTTTAATTTTTAATATTATCAGTGTTTTTTGAATAGTAAATAGAAATTTAACATTACACCCTGTCACCCTGACCCTCGTGGCACCACATTATATGATGCCAAAACGTGTGTACCTTTTTCCACAAATATAGCACATACTAGACTAATGAACTAACCTAAACGTAAGATGTCATAAATACACAGAGAAATATCGATAAAATATTACTACACCGAGTAGTGACGAGTACTGCGACAATCGACTATGCCACTGACTTATTTGTTGTATGAAAATAGTCATTTCATCATAGTATCCTACGTTGTAAATAAGTGTTAGTAATAATTTACGTAAATAATATAACAATAGGAAAATCCAATACCAACTAGTGGTTGTACCGGTACTTAATTAGTGCATATTTTTGTCTAATGGACTGAATTAAGCTATAAATATAATTCCAAATCTGGGACTGAACTCTAAGAAAAAAATATGCTCTTGACGCTCATGACGCGTGTCATGTGTTTTTCGTATTAATATTTAATACAATTTTTTTATATTGTTTAGAAAATCATTTGTGTAATCGTGTAGCCTACTTGTACATCGGTTATGCATGTTATATACCGTCCTTCGGTTGTCTGGATTTAGGATATTGAACAAAAATAATAATAATATAAATCATCTCGAAACTGGACTCACAAATGGAAACACGTTATATTCAATATTGTTTTATAATCTATCGTCTGGAACGATCGTGCATTTATTCTGATCCAGACCATACTAAAAGGTTATTAATACTATTAAATTATTTAATAACCGTCGGTGCCCAGTCGACTACCCCTTAAATATCGATTGCGCCACATACTTTTGGTTGCATGTTGTGTAGTCTATACAGCCGACAGCACGGATGTAGATAAAATCTAAACACAATCGTCGTCGACCCTATCGTTGCTAACATCATATTGGCCATTGGGCACTGGACTGACGAAACGGCATTATTACAATATTTATAATATTATTAGCCAAGGTGGATGATATTAATATAATCTAGTATTCGTGGATGGACAATTATATACGATTATAACAATTTGAATTCGTACTCGGTGTAATACTGTACTTATACCAGTGTAAGGTCTATGGTCTTACCACGATGATAGATAATAATGCATTTCTTCTCCTTATTATCTATGTGTACATCATTCAGCGCGGCTGTTGCTGTTATCATTTATAGTTCGCGCGGACCAATGGCTCGGCGGCAGCGTGTATGTGTCTTATTTTCTCTTATTTTTGTTATCATTCTCGTCGCCTTCTCGGAACGCCCGCCACACCTGACGTCAATACATCGGACGATAATGTTCGGTGAATATTGACTATTGTTGTTCGATTTATCTTTTGACGCCGTCGTCGGAACAATTTAATCGCGTCGTTCGTGTGGGCGTGAAATCAAATCACCGGTTGTAGCTGCGGTTACGGCCTATTGCCTAGCTGGTCGGCGTCATCGGCTCCAGACCGGGACACGGGCGCGCACGCACGCACGCACCACCGCTATCGTAAAGAGACAGTCCAGTTCGGCCGGACTTTGATTACTTCACGAATGAAATCCCGTCGTCTTTTTTTTGTAAAATAATCGCTAAGGTGTGCGCATCAGACGGAATACATCTCGTCGGCGGTTTTCGTTCTCTTTTCAAAGGACCATAACGCTCCCACCGCCGCAATGGACAGTCGCGGCCGGAAAGTCATCGTCTGCGACAACGGGACAGGGGTGAGTGCTACTATTCCACATAGACGGTGGTCTTTAATCGTGTGTATCACAGTGTCTGCTGTTACGTTATTCTTACTTTTGCGTCAATCTTTTGACCGTATTGACCCAACGGCAGCAATATGCGGTTATACTTGTGATACCGTGATTGATACTTGGACTACTTGGACACTGTAGTACAGTACAGCTGCTCTAATTAAATCTGTTGTTAATTACACCCATATAAGTTAACATATTTGGATATATACCTATATAAGTCGATTAGTTAAAACTTTTGTAACCTAGGTAGTAGGTATTTAATTTCTTTTACTGACTATGTAGGAATTACAATAAATGACTGCATTTATATTACTGTTGTATTATTTGTTGAATTCTCTGTTTTAGTTTGTGAAATGTGGCTACGCTGGCACTAATTTCCCTGCTCATATATTTCCATCAATGGTTGGTCGACCGATCATTCGTGCACACAACAAAATTGGTGATATTGAAGTTAAAGTAAGTTATTATTATTATTTTATAATTTTTGAAGCTTTATTAAGAGGACGCCAACCCCCCATGTGTTGTCTTACAAGTGTGTAACGTAGACAATTTACGCTCAGCAGATTACATTTAGCTCCGTTAGTTTAAACATTAGAGTGAATTGACCTATTATGAGACTTTATGGTAAGAACATTATCTGTGTTCTTATGTTTTTTTTTATGATTATTCTGTTTTTAAGTGAGTTATGAGCATTTCTAAATTCTAATAAATTATATGGGCATAAATCACTTAAAAACAGAATAATCGTAAAAAAAAAAACATTCAAACAGATGTGTTACCATCAAGTTTCATAATAGGTCAATTCACTCTAATATTTAAATTAACAGAGGTAAACATAATCTGCTGAGCGTAAATTTACTATGTTAAGCACTTGTAAGACGGAGACAACAGATGTGGGTTTGGCGTCATCTTAACTAAAATTTTTAGTTAGGTCATTTAGGTTATGTAAATTGTGTTCTTATTATATTCTATGAAAAGTGTGTTCTATGAATATCATGTTAAAACTCATTCAATTTTAGTATAAAATATATTTAACTATTTTTTTAAAAATAATCTTTAACATAATATTCAGAATGTAGAATAATAATTAGAAAGTCCTATACAAAATATGGTACATTATTTGCCTGGTAGTCTCGGCATTGTCATTCATTGAGATTGAGACTGGCAGTAGTCAAGATACCAGAAAAGAACCCATTCATAGTTCAATATAAAAATACATTATTTATCTCGTCTTAGAAATTTAAATTTCATAAAATTAAAACTAGAAAAATGTTGACCAACCTATAAAGTAGTGGGTACACCAAATCATCTATAGTTTCAAACTTTACTTTTGTTAAAATGTGTTGAAAAGATCGATTCCACGTCTTAGTACATTTTATGATGAATTATCAATCTATAGAAGGATTATGACTAGAACCCAAAATTATATGCATTTGTATGTTTGTACTGTCCATGGGAATTTGAAATGTCAACAGTTCATATCATACCAAATTTAACCATCCATATTTGCAGGATTATTGGATATTAGTTCATAAATTAATATTTAATGCATTTTTGATAAATTAACAACTTCAATTTTTGATGTACCAATTATTTTTCTGAAAAAAAAATTTTGACATTGTTTCTCAAATGAATTTTGTTAAAATATTCTTATGTATGCCATACTGTTTAACCCTAAAAAATAACTTTGATGACTATAGAAAATATGGAAAAATGTATTGTTGTTCATTGTTATGAAAATCATTAAAACTATTTAAATTTTACATTAATAAGTCTTAAACCTTTTTTATCTTCTATATTCCTGAACTTCATATTTCTTTCTCTAACAATCTCCCTCCCTCGTCCTCTTCCTTCACTGCTGAATGTTATGCTATTCTCGAAGCCCTTCTATTCATTTTAGATTTAGCCCCTAATAATTATTTAATTGCTTCAGATTCCATGTCCTGTTTACAATCTCTTATATCTAATCCATTTAATTCTAAATTATCCCCTCTTGTTTTTCAAATTAAATCATTTATATACATTCTCAAGCAGTCCAATCACCATATCCAATTTTTATGGATCCCTAGCCACATCGGCATACACGGAAATGAAACGGCTGACAGGCTCGCCGAAGCTGCCTCCAATACTATCCTTCCTCCTCTTGCGCAGTTACCTTGGTCTGAGTTTTCCCCTCTACTAAGCCGTCACATCACCAGCCTTTGGTCTAACCATTGGAATAATCTGCCAGCCCACTTTGCATCTAAATACAAAAACATTGTCCCCAATGTATCTAATAAAAAAACTTTATAACCTAGATTTACCAAGGTCTACCATTATCCGCTTTAACCGACTCCATTTGGGACACTCGCTTCTTCCAAATCATGCTTACAAACTTGGTCTTAACGATTCTCCACTTTGTACCTTACATTCAACCGAAAGCGTCTGTGACATCCCTCACTTATTATTCGATTGTCTCTCATTATATACCAAGCGTACGTCCTTGATTAACTATATTAAATCCCTAAGCATTCCACCCACTCACCCTTCTATACTTAATACTAAGACTGAAATGGTCATTAAAAAAATAATTAACTTTCTATTGGAAGCCGGTTTTGCTATTTAAGGTAGTTACATTATCTAGTTTTATGTCACCTAATTCTTATTACTTTTTCTTGTTATCAATTTTTTCTTGTTTTTATTTATATTAAGTCTTATTTTCTGTATAATTTTATTTGTATTATATGTATTAACCGTTGAGCTATTATAGTTTATTACTAAAAGCTAATTAATAAAAAAAAAAAAAATGATATTTAAATTTTTCGGCATTAATAGAACATGAATTAGTTGGCCTACAAAAAATACTTTATTTTTTGTGTAGGGTTGCCATTGGTTACAGGAAATAAAATATTTATTGTAATTGGATATAATTTTTTACCCTTTTTTTTAATATATATTTGGTGAAAACCACTCAAATTACTATGTTCAGGATATTTATAGTTTACATTTAACGGAATTTAAGGTAAAGTAAATCCACTGGCATTATATAATTTGTCACGGCAACTTCATACAAGATCAGCAATAATTAATTAATAATTTGCCTAATAGTAATTCTAATAAATAATTTTTATTTTGGATTGTTATGATTTGGTATTTTCTACTAGAATAATACTCTGATATTTCAACCAGTTGAAGTGTTTGGTGCGTTGGTTATGTTGTACCTACGTTATCAATTTACGAATTGTCTACAGCACACCTGATATAGCGGGTTTCAAATCAAATTCGACTCGAACATAGCTCACCAGTTGAGAGTTTCTACTCAAATCAATGGTTCGTAAATTAGGCTAGGAAATAAGAATATATCCATTTAAAATTTCCTACCTTATTCACACGCTATTATGAGTAACCCTGATAAAAAAAGCCTCTCTGAGCGCTATGATCAAGTCGCATTTGATTTGAAACCCACTATAATGTATACATTGATTAAATAATAAAAATAATAATACATTAGGCAAACATAATATTAATATATAGTATAAATATTATTTAAGGTACATAATGTGTACATTACACTGTTCATATGTATAAGATTTACATTACCCAGTTCATATGTACACTATCTGTTTTTAGGACTTACATGTAACATGTACATGGGCGTCCACATACATTTTTTCAGAGTGTGAGGAGCAAGTGAGTGAAGACGCCCATGAACATGTACATGAAACAAAACAATTCTTTATAGATAATAATGTGTACAAACTGATGAGTTATTACTGTATAAATTAGTTAAATTACTTTTGGTTTTAATGTTGTTATTTTTTAGGATTTGATGATTGGTGATGAAGCTAGTCAGTTACGATCCATGTTAGATGTCACATATCCAATGGAGAATGGAATTGTGAGGTTTGTATTTTAAAATTTTATGTTCAACTAAAGACTGTTTAGTAATTATTTGATTAATGCTTATTCAAATTATTTATAGGAATTGGGATGATATGTGCCATGTTTGGGATTATACTTTTGGACCAAAAAAAATGAATATTGATCCAAAAGAATGTAAAATTATGTTAACAGAACCTCCTATGAATCCAATAAAAAATAGAGAAAAAATGATTGAAGTAAATATAAATAATATTTTGTAATAAAAGAAGTTTGTATATTAAAATATATGTGAAAAATGTATTTTGAAATAGGTGATGTTTGAAAAGTATGAATTTAATGCTGTTTATGTAGCTGTTCAAGCTATTCTAACATTATATGCTCAAGGTTTGCTTAGTGGAGTAGTCGTTGACTCTGGTGACGGTGTTACTCACATTTGCCCTGTATATGAAGAATATGTTTTACCACATTTAACTCGAAGACTAGATATTGCAGGTCGTGATGTCACCCGTTATTTAATAAAGGTAATTATTTTTCAATAACTTTCATATTTTATCAGACTAATGTAACTTAATTTTTTTTTATTTTAGTTGTTACTATTAAGAGGGTATGCTTTCAATCATTCTGCCGATTTTGAAACTGTAAGAATGATGAAAGAAAAGTTATGTTATGTTGCATACAACATTGAGACTGAACAAAAATTAGCTTTGGAAACTACTGTTCTTGTACAGTCATACACAGTAAGTTATATTTTTCAAATTATGTAATATAGGCTACTTAATGGTTATTCTCTTCTAAGCATTTACTAACTATAAATTATTAATAAAATATAACTATTACATTTTTTTAGTTACCAGATGGCCGTGTTATCAAAGTTGGTGGTGAAAGGTTTGAAGCACCTGAAGTATTATTCCAGCCACATTTAATAAATGTTGAAGGACAAGGTCTGCATACTAGTGTAACTTTTTAAACTGATAGTTATATTATAATCATTTTAATTAACTTTTCTAAGATGAATTTTATTTTGTTATTGTATGTAAGGAAATCTATTGTATAATAATTGAATATTTCAGATATTATAGTATGCAATGTTGGTTTTTATGTTACATGAAGTGAAGTGTGTCTGGTAGTGTTGATTATTGGTTATTTATCTTATGATAATTGTTAGTCATATTTTATTAATCAATGAAAAGATTTCTATATTTTGTCCACTATAAATTATATATTCAAGTTACTACTATTCAAAAACATACCTCAAATTATTACTTAGCTTAAAATTGTGAGTTCATAGCATAAAGATGCTAATATTGTATCGTTTTGACTAGATGCTTTATCTGTTTGTTCATTTCTACATAATGAAATGTGCCGGATTCCATAAAAATTAAATATTTTATTTCTGTACATGACATAATGTTTTTGGTTATTCAATTATTTCTATAATATTTAAATAATATGTTTTGTTTGTAAAAACTAATGAGTTTGCCCCACCTCATATACTCTGTTCAGGGAAAGAGCACAACCAAAACTTATCTATTAGCATTCCTACCACTATACGGTTAGGTCAGTCACTAGTGGCACATAAGGGTACCACTAGGTGGAAGAATGTAGACCTTGAGATGGTGGAGAGTGTTCTTTGAATGTGCGAGCGAGTTGCACTATATCTCTGTACAGACTAGCAGACTATAAAAAGTATAGATTTTTGCTGAGAAAATATTTATTTTTGAATTAAAAATATTACATTTTCTGTAGGATTGTAAAAGTATTGTATTTGTTTGTGACATAAAACTCATTCTGAAAAATGTCATCATATTATGATAGTATAAGTTATCATATAAAAAGATCAAAAAATATAAATCGACAATTTTGTTATTCTTTATTTCATAGGATTATTTTTATGTTAAATATTTAATATTAAATGTTTTGTTGAATATTTTTCAAATTCAAATTACCTTGTGATCCATCAGGTATTGCGGAACTAGTGTTTAACACAATCCAAACTGCAGATATTGATATGAGAACTGAATTATATAAACATATTGTGCTCTCTGGTGGTTCAACAATGTATCCTGGACTACCGTCAAGATTGGAACGTGAAATTAAACAACTTTATGTGGAACGCGTGTTGAAAAATGATACAACTACCTTATCAGTAATACATTTACAATTACACCTTTTAAGTTCATTTTTAAACATTTATTGATGATATTTACTTTTAGAAACTTAAAATCCGTATTGAAGATCCGCCATTGCGTAAAGACATGGTGTTTATTGGTGGAGCTGTATTAGGTGAAGTAACCAAGGATAGAGAATCGTTTTGGTTATCACGCGAAGAGTACCAGGACAGAGGAATATCTATTTTGGATAAGCTTGGGCCAAGAGCTGGATAAACTATTATCTCAATTTAACTGAATATAAAATATAAGCAATACATTTTTTTTTAAACGAAACCCATATTTATTATCTATAAAAACAATAAACAATGCGCTCGTATAATTAAACATTGACTCAAAATTGACACGCCTAATAAAAATTACAATGATTACATCTGTTCATAAATGTATAGTTTAGAACAAACGAGCTATCTATAATAGCCATCTATCCTATAAAATACCTACTTCTAATATAAATATCCTTTATATATTGAGAAAGGGATAAGAAATATAAAAATTGTTATTCTTTTCCTTATATGAGTTTTATTTTTTTACATGGGCGCATTATAATATATTATTGTTATATTGTTTATATTTTTTAATTAATATTATTTTTACTTACCTGCAAAGCCACTTTACGTTTAAGTTAAATATTAACAGGAATAGAATTTCTATTTATACTAATTTATAGTGTATAATTCAATATAATTGGAACACCAAATACCAATATACGTTTTTTCTACAATATGTCATGTTATTTGTTTGATTTTTTTAAAAAAAGTATTTTTTATATTTTACCTTTAAATTCATTGTGTCAACTAATATGTATATTTCATTGTATTAGGTATGTAATTCCATTGACCATTTATATTTTTCAAGAAAATATAATATAAGCGATAACGGGTTTGAATTGTTATAGTTTAAAATTCCAATAAGATTAATTTAAAAGTTTAAAAATACAAAATAAATTATCTGCAAAGCTGAACAGTGGCAAATCATCTAAATATTATTGTATTTAAGACAATATCTTAAATACATTATTCTTAAATGATTGTATGTTAATTTAGAAGGGTTTGTTACATATTTTGTAATTTCCATTAGATAAATAACAATAAAATAAAACTTCAACTTGAAGCTTGAATAATCAATTTGATTTATTGACTAATTTTTGAAAAATATTTTTTTTTTATTTATGCAGTCGTTTTTATACATCAACACTAAGTAAGTGAGTGTATGAAAAAGTAAAAGTGAAATAGTTTGAACATAATATTAATAATTCTTGCTTGTGTCTGATATAAACAATTGTATAGTCAAATTTTTCCACTGTGAACAAATTTTATTTATGTGTAATTTTTTTACAAATTTATAAATTTTATTTTATAATTTATTAGCTTGGGTTGAAAAAGTTCTAACTTGGTTATTATTAAAAATATTAGGAAAGTAAATGTGTGAGTCAAAACATTCGTTTCTTTTATGACAGTATGGAAATTAATTAAAATTAAATTATACTTAGACTATTTAAAACTGTAATAAAAAGAATCACACATTTTTAAGAACATTTGAAAACTTATTTTTAAGAAAATTAAAAAATTAAAAATATTTTTCAAATAACATTATATACCTTGTCTTAAAAAAAATTAATTAAATACGGATAAAAAGTATTATCCAAACATTCATCAAAATGTAACATGTTATGGTAATTACGATTTTTGTTTTTATAGTTTATTACAACATAGCAATGATGTAAAACAATGTGGTTTGTAGTTGGTACTTAATATTTAAAATCAATAAGTTGAATTTTATTTCTATTGTATTTTTATAGTTTATATTTTTTCAAGACTAGGCAAGTTAACATAATTTTAACTCGCTAAGTTAATATAGAAAAATGTAAGTTAAGTTTAAAGTTAAAAGTTACCTTTATTTTTTTAGTTGATTAGAAAATAAAAGTAACTTAACTTAGTTAAGAATTAGTTGCTTTTTTATTCATATAAAATTAATATATCTACCTTTTTTTAAAGATAACAAATAACATAGTAAGTCAATGAGTGTCTAATAACTTTTGAATAAATGTATGTATTAAAATTATTTACTTTGGATACTAATATACTTTAATCAATGATTAAATCTAACTAAATAATATTCTGTAAATATCCAGTATAATATCTATTATAATCAATTATTATTTATTAATTAGTATATTATTTAATATTTCGGGCTATTATTATTTTTTTTTTTATAAAATTGAATATATTTTTAATTAGTGGTTGAGAAATAAAATTAACTTAAAGTGACAATATAATACATTTACTCATAAGTTTCTGAATAAAATAACCAAAAATGTAACTCGTTATTTAACTTAGTTAAAAGTAACTTAATTTTTTAACTCATTAATGCCCAACCTTGTATTTTTGTAATATCTATCTACTTTATAACTGAATATTAAAAGAAATATTATTTATATATTATTAGCTAAGAAATAGTAAACACTTTCTTTAGATTTAACCTTTCTAAGCAATGCAAAATGTGGGGTTTTCAAAAAAGAATAATTGCGCCATGGGGACAGTTTACCTCACCCCATCAAGACTAGAGATATAAGTATATAACACATTCATATATTTTGTTTATTAGGTACAATGGTACATATTATGTATGTATTATAACATGATTATATGTCAATAGTTATTTAGCAATAAGCGCAAGTAATGGATTTAGTAATTACTAATTACCTAGATAATAGGTATTTAAAAATATACAAGATAAATATTTGAATGTAAGGCGAGACACATCTTCACACTGGATCTGTCCCTTTTGACCATACAACAAATTAATAAATTAAATTAATATACTTTATCTGTGTCTGAATCATAAAACAATTATTATATAGCTGAGTCATCGCATATTTTAGTATTTTTTTAGCACATATGTGCACATAGGATGTGATCTACGTTCTATAGGCCACATTCAATAATAATTCATGTACCATAGTTTACCCGGAAATGAGTAGAATCTAAACACATTAAATTTTAAAAGGAAAGAAAATATAAAATATGGAATAATATCGTAGTAGGAATTTTTCATTCCAAAGATTTTATTTGTTTACCTACCTACCAATTGAAATAGAGCTATTTCTTTTCATAAATTTTCAAAATCAAAATAGTTTTACAAAATAGTAAAATTTATCCGTGAAAATGTGTTTTTAAAAATATTATAAGTACGAAAAATAGAAAATGTAGACAAATTACCTATACCTAATTTACCTAGCACCGGTAATCCAGGGGTGGATAGGAAGTATTTTTGTTATAAGACAATTTTTGTAAGGGCCCACCAAACCGAAAAAAAATACTTATTTATTATAACAATTTTACATAGGTAGGTACTTCGAAATAAAACGTTATTATAATATTATTAAAATCATACAAATCATCTTTAGTTAACAATTTTTCACTTTCTCATAATGATTTTTTTAACAATTTACTTTTAGAAACAACTTTATCAATTATTTGGTAGGAGTCAATATCTATCTATAATTCTTTCTCGATGGACACAATCATTAAACGTTCTTCAAAGTTCTTGTGACAAGGTATACCTCCTTAAATGTTATTTTTATATTTTTATTTTAGCCACGTTCATAGCTTAGGTACTTTGAGTGACTCAGTGAATGACAGAGTAAGAAGTAATTTGTAGATCATTAAGTGGTATTGTGGTATAAATGGCCCTAACCTAAGGTCCATCAGCTTACATTATGCGACTTTTAAAGCTACAACAAAATAACTAAAATTGTTAACCTTCGTTAAAATATTTAATTTTTATCTAAATTTGAAATTATAATGCCTGTAAAATAAAATGAGTTTACCAATACATTTTTTATAGTTTTATATACTTAATATACAGAATTAACTACGCATACGGCTACTTATGAGAATCTAACCTAACCTTAACTATGAATATTGAACATTTTATACATTTTTAACTATAATAGGTACAAAATAATTTGAATATTTTGGTGATTTTAAGGAATTGTGTTAACATTTTCTTTAATTTTAAATGCATTAAAAAAAAAAAATCATGCCAATTTATTTTTAATATTATTGAACTGCTATTATAAAAACTTATTCCTCATAAAGAATCTTTGTATTACAATTTCAAACATTTGACTCCGTGAACATTTTGTTATTGATATTAATAGAAACAAACTAAAAACTAATAAAAACAAATAAAATTGAAAATGTCAATAAATAGCTCAAAAAGCGAGTTAAAATATTTTGAAAATGTACTTTATAGAAATCGATAAAATATACTTTTGGTGAAAATTTTAAGTATCTGCGGTTATAGTTTTGAGTTACACCCAAAAACAAAATATACTATTATCTTTTTGTGAATTTTTTGCCTTGACCTATTATGTCCTATAGTCTATAGATAAGTTTAATCATTATTAGAATAAGAATGCAGCATTTTTTGGTCTTTGGTGTATGTACCAAATACTATAACTTAGACCTCTAAAAATATTACAATATAACAATACACAACGATAAACGATCTATAAATAAAGATGTTGTACAATTTGTGTTATTTTATTTAAGTCTGCACATAAAATAAGTGGAAAAAAAGTATTTAAAAATAGTATTTGATTTAAAAATACCGATACTTTCAAAAAAGTATTCAAATACTGTGTCCAAGTATTTTTTTCAAATGTATTTGAGTACTTAAAAAGTATTTGAATACTTTTACTCAAGTACTTTACAAGACTGATAGTTAACATGAACTTAATTTGTTTCGCATGTATGTAATTGTTAACCTGGCATAACCTAAATTTATCAAAATCAATTGATTTTCATACAATTAGTACTATTATAATAGTATATATATACAACGCGAGTAAGATTTTGTTTATCGGTATAGCAATAGCTGTCCGTTATCTAAGTATTTAAGCACACTGGGCTACTTAATCCTGTCCGCGTTCGTTATTAAGAGGAGTCCGTTAAGAGAGGTTTCATTGTCATAATATTTTTTAATCAATGACACCTTTTAGTATCAGGGGATTTATTTTTCAATTTTATATTAACGTTTCAATTATATTTAATCATATTAAATCTTATTTTAAATTGGTGTTACACTCAATTTTTTTTATTAGGTAGTGCACTAAAGTTTTAGATACACTTATTAGAGTCGGTATCTATCACACTAATCGTGTTTTTAGTTTATACATAAACATTATTGCTTATTATTTTATTTGTGAAAACAATGGGTAGGTACCTATACTTATATTTGCGTACTTCAAGTGAAATCCTTTATTTGCGAAATATATTTATTTTTATGTTTTATAATCACCTATTTAGTAAATTATAAAATAAATAAAAATTTCAATAGTATGGAACTTACTTAATGGTTATAAATTAAATTAACTTAAATTACCTCCAAGTAAATTTTATCAATTTTTAATTTCAAAAATATTTTTAAATATAAAATTTTATAAATGTTGTCAAAAATCGAACTTTAAATGCTTATAAAAAAATTGTGCCTTTGTATTTTTAGTATTTTTCAACTACTATTGTAACGATATATCAGAAGTCTTGTATTAAAGTTTCAAGTTTTTTTACCCAAAGAATAACACTTTATTGACATTTATAGAAAAAAAAAAAAAAAAAAAAACTGTATAAAACGAATTTGTCCGTTAATAGCTCAAAACTAAACAAAATATTTTGAAAATTTTATTAAGTATAGGAATTGATAAAATAAACATATGATATACATTTCATTGAAATGTGATTATTAATAATTTAATTATTTCAAGTATCTACAGTTATTCGTTTTTGAATTACAGCAAAATTAGAAATCGCTACATGAGAAATCGAGGGAATTTCCAATGTTGTAAAAATTTAATTTGACTTTCAGGTGGACATTTTTTTTGAAAAAGGTAGGCAAATTCATGAAGTGCCTTGAATTCAATTTTCAAACCTGAGATTTAAAAAGAAATATTTTAAGAATTTCTAACTCAAAATAATTTTACACATTTTCGTGATTTTTACGTATGTTGCTAAAATTTGAACTTTAAATGCCTGTAAAAAAAATTGTAGCTATGGATTTTAAATATTTTTCAATTGTCATTTTTACAATATATTAGGAGCCTGGTATACATTTTCAAGCTTTTTTGCCCAACAAATAAAATGATTATGACAACATTCATAGAAAAAAAAAACTAAAAATATTGAAAACTGAATATGCCCGTAAACAGTTCAAAACAAATCAAAACATTTGTAAAATTGTATCGTGTATAGAAAGTTTCAATATAAATAACCAGTGAAAATTATATGTAGGTATTTACGGTCATTTGTTTAAGGGTTTGTCATTTTGTCGAAAACCGATTTTGAGTAAAAATTCCCGTTTTTCTTAATTTTTATTTTATTTTTCCCTGCGCCTTTGACAACTATTGGGAATTTTAAAAATGATCTCAAATACAAAAGTAAAATAAAATAAAACACACATCATTGTAAAATCAATACATTCGTCGCTCCTTTCAAAATTTTAAATAGGATTCAAAATTATTAAAAATAAAATATACCACATACCGACATACCTACGTATAGAATTTAATTTCTATCAATCAAACTTCTTAGTTAGGTATTCTATAAGTTGTAGCAAACAAAATGTTCATTAAATAGCATACAAATATAAAACAATTCATAGGTGATTGAAGACCTGGGGCAACAATTAAACATCTTCTTTCTTGGTGAAAATAAGTTTAGAGGTTAAATTCTAATCTGTTGAGTTATGTGGCATATCTTTCTTATATTATAGCCATTAGCTGCAAATCCATAAACTGGCACCAATGCTAGTATGATCATAGACTTTATATAAGGTATATAGAGTATAAGGTCTATGAGTATGATACATAATATTATGATATTTGATTGTTGTGTCATTGTAATTATGTTTACCTTATTTCTAATATTTTACACTTATAATTTTAGCTTACATTGAAATCATATTGTATTACATTACAAATTAATTAAAATTTTTTATTTGAAAGAAAGTTAGGCTTTAACAACAAAGGTTATTGCCTGATATTAAAAAAATTGACATGGTATTTTGTTACTTAAGATGATTAGGTGTTACATTATATACAAATTATAAATTTTACAATTTTTTTTGATAATGTTTGTAGTGCTTAATTTTATATTCTGGATTATATTGTAATAGATTTTACTGAGATATTTTGTCACCATAATATATTTAATATTTTTTTTTTTTTTACAAATGTTTATGTATATATTATATTTTACTTGTCATTTGCAAGGTTTGTTGTGATTTAATGTTTGTTTATTAATAATTATTATTACTATACTTACCTATTATGTATTTTTAATTTTTTTTTATTATTTAGTAGGTATTAATATACCTGATTTTAATATTTTTTTACCTTTTTATTTTATAATTATAATGACTCGTTTTTAAATGAGTGAATTTTTTCATTATTAATTTTGTATTTTTACAACATATTAATTTTTATTTTTATACGTTTTCATTTATTATTAATTTATTGATCAAATTTCTTCTTATATGTTTTTGTTATTAGAAAATAATCAATTTTTGTTTTCATTTACATTTTTAGCTTAGGTATTTAAATATAAGTACTCAATATACATACTATGATATACTTTTATTGGTCAAGTATTTTTTATTTGTTTGTTAACAATTACTTCTATTGTTTTTATCTATCTTATTATTATATATTTTTTGTTTCCAGTTTGCTTATTTGTTTTTCTTTCTTTTTTACAAATGTATAGTTTTTTCTTTATTTTTTTTTTAAATTTATAATTATTATTTTACTGTTTTATATATTTTATTAATTATTTTTACAACATTTTGTATGCAGCCTTGCATATTATAGTATTTGTTTGTTTGTATTAATGTTATTTTTGTATTTTCATTAATATATATTTACTGATTAATTATTTGTTTTATAATAGTATTTTATTTTGTTTTCTTATGTTTACCTATAGGTACATACTTATAATATAATTTAGATTTTATTTTATTTTTTTTTATGTGTGAATGTATGGTTTCATTCTTCTGACATGAATTATGTCATAAATTATTTTATTGTTTAATGTTAGTTAGACTTTATAATTTAGATAATTTATTTTTTAATTATTTTAAATGATCCTTTATATTTTAGAGGCGAATTTTGGAGATTTTCCTACTGTATTGAATGGAAATTTGATTAATACAGAGTCTCTTGATTTAAATGTGATTCGATGCTTTCGATTGTGATATTTTTATATGATACTTGTGCAGTTTTTATTAAATTTGAAATTTTGTCTCTTAGCTTGTTTAGTTCTGTTAGAGACTTTTTTTTTATGTCATGTGAAATATTGGTAGGAATTATTTTGTTATCAATTGGGAAATAAGGTTCAAAGCCATACATTATATAAAAAGGACTGTATTTAGTACTAGTTTGTGGAGTAGCATTGTAACTCAAGGTAACATATGGTAAATAGGAAGACCATCTTGATTGATTGTTTTCATCAATACAATTTTTAATGGAGTTGCAAAATACATAATTTATTTTTCAACAAATCCTTGTGTTTGTGGGGAATAACTAGTTAATAATATTTGTTTTATTCCTAAGTTTTCACACACTTCGCTTACCATTTAGTTTTTAAAATGTGTGCCTCTATCAGATGAAAATTGGCGGAAACAACCCCATTGTGATATTATTTAAATAATACAATTAATAGTTGATTGGACAGTTGCTGATTCTACAGCTTTTTTTTGTGAATATGAATTTGGTGTTATTACATGCTGCTACCAAACCATATTTTTTATTATTGTAAGATATTAGTGGTCGTAGATAGTCAAATGTTAATCTGTTTAAAGGTCTATTAGAAAGGGAGATGAGTTGTAATTGACCTGTAGGCTTTCCATTTATTCTTTTATTTAACTGACAACTATGGCATGATGTAATGTAATTAGTTGTATCTTTATTTAAGGCGGGCCAGTAATATATATTTTATATTTTGTTAATTGTTCGAGATATACCCGTATGTCCACCGGTTGGTGAGTCATGATATGATTTAAAAATTTATTCTATCAAGGACTGTAGTATTACTAGCGAATAAGTGATATTATTTGGTGACTTGTATTGTTTATAATGTAATATGTCGCTTAGGATTATGAACTGTCTCGATTTTCTTTGAATGTTTATTGTTATTTGTTCGCTTTGATTATTATTAATTGTCTGTATAATATGTGATCAAAATTTATCATTATTTTTTTGGGTTTTTAAATCAGTTAAATCAATAGTTTGATTATCATTATCATTTTTAATGTTAATTTTGTTAATTGGGTTCCTAGAGAGAGTGTCAGCTACTTTATTTTCTTTCACTTTTTTATATATAATTATAAAATTGAAGTCTAGCAATTTTAGAGTTAGGCAAGCTATTCTAGCCGATGGCATTTTTAAATTTTCATAATATTGTAAGCTGATATTATCACAGAATACAATGAAGTGTCTTCTCCATAAATACTCCCTGAAGTAAGTAATCCCAAAACATAATCCTAGTAATTCTAGAGTTGTGGATGATTATGTTTTTTGCTGTTTAATAATTTTCTTGATGCGTATCCGATTGGGTGTAAAATATTGTTGTCATCTGGTTGTTTAAGATATGCTCCCAATCTTGTCAGTGATGCATCGGTTGTTAGGAATACTTTTTTGTTGTCATCAATATGTTTAAGTAAAAGTTGGGACGTTAAGCGTTCTTTTAGTGTATTATAAGAGTTTTGATGAATTTTTAGCCAATTAATTTTATTGTCACCCTTTGTTAGGGGATGAGCAACCGAGTACTCACGATGGTCTCATACTCACATAAACACATTTTCCCAGTAATTATATTTTTAAATACAGTGATAGTAAAATATATCCCTACACACACAAACCTGGCTATGTGCTCCACTTATCATGCCCGTGGTGGTAAATATGGTAGGTGATGAACCCCCACCGCCTGTTAGTTAAAAAAAAAAAAAATAATAAATATTCTTGTAGGCACTATAAAAAGTACAAATTACTACTCAATGTAATTTTAAGCCGAAAAGACTATATTAAATAACCTTAAATATAAAGCCTAACCTTGGCCCCCTTGGACCCCCTTAATCCGGGCTTGTTCTTGTTACGACAAAATCATGCACCAAAAAATAAGTTTTGTCGAGTAACCCGTATAATATGTTTAATCGTGGTCTAGGGTCTCGTCCCCATAGATAAGAGAAAGAACAGGACATCGGGCTTATCAACTGAGAATAAAGTGATGAAATTGGTGAGGTTATAAGGGTTCTTTTTTATAATATCTATGTACGTCTCCCAGATGAGTTTTTACAAGAGGTTGGTACGGCTCACAGTTATCACGACGCTTGCTAATTCTCTGAAACACATGTCTTATGTTATAATATCTTATGAAACTGACGTACTAGTCGTCCCATAATCCCATTCGGACATTGGGAACTCTCCAGTCGCCATTGTTACTTTTTATTTTTTAATGCTAAAAAGTAATAAGGCCGTTATTTAAAATCGCTGTTGTTGATAAAAATTTCGGAATATTTTTTATAATTTAATGAATAAAATCATTGAAACTTAAATTATTTGTGAATCGTTTATTTACCTGTAAGTAACTACACACGTCAAGTATAGTACATCGATACTAACGTAACACCTTACAGGAACGCCCGGCAATAAAATGAGTTTCTTCCGCAAGTTTTTTGGAGGCAAAAAAAAAGAAAAAAATGAATCACCGACTAAACCATCGACTGAAGTTGATGCATTGGTAAAATTGCGATCCGCTGAAAACTTGTTGATGGCGAGACGTGAAATGTTGGATACTAGTATAAAAAAAGAGTTGGCTACAATAAAACAAAATGTCATCAGTAATAAACTAGGTGAATATTGAAAATTGTGTTTGTAACTTTAAATATATGATAATCATTTCTTTAATGTGCTTTCTGTTTTTGTTGCAGTTGCGCTGAATGCATTGAAACGTAAAAACTGTTACAAAAAACAGTCATCCCAGATTGAAGGTATTTTATTGACAGTCATAAAACAACGTTTAGCCTTAGAAAGTGCTAACACAAACAAAATATTGGTTAATGTGATGCAATCAACTTTAAACACTGTTGAAATGGCCAATGAAAATATGTAAGTATCATCAAAATGCAAGTCACAATAGTTATCCATCTGTAGTTAAATAGATTAGGTACCTAAAATTCAGCTTGGTTTTCTGTTTTAATTAATACTGATTGACGTCAACTTGGTATATTAATGTCTATATGACATGCGCACTTCGTTGCTCGTTAAAAATATAGACTCCATATGATTAAAAATGTGTGTTAAATTTTGTAAAAAATGTAGATTCTTCAAATAATTGTGATTGTTCAACTCTTTTTGGGTGTAACTTGCTGCAGTAAGTGCAACTTAGTCACTCTGGTAGCGACAGCATGTCAAGTAGGTGTTGTGCAAAAATTTGATTGTATGCACGTCCGATCTCCCTGATTAACCAATGGCAAAAAATATACAAACAAAACACTAATTTCTACTAATTATTATTTCTCTTATAACCAATAGAAACCACTTATAAACAAACATTTCCATCATAAATCTCAAAATCACTGTTTGAGCACCTACCTCAGTCGGATTTCTAATTTACCCTTTTCAAATTAGATTATGATACTCAGAGTTAATGTAGCATTCTAATGGTGAACAAAATTTTGAAATCGGTCCAGTAATTTTTTTTTTTTCGTTACAAATATCTAAATGTTTCCTCTTTATACTATTAAGAAGGTATGAATACGTACTAGGCACGTACTTGGTTGCCCAAAAAAATGACAACTCTTAAAAAAATTGTGATTGTTCAACTCATTTTGGGTGTAACTTGGTGAAGTAAATGCAACTCAGCCACCCTGGTAAGCAATGTGCGATAGCTCAATTTTATCCTGCTTGTACCTGATCTGCCCGATCCAATGACAACCACTAATAAATAAATACTAATTTCTACTAATTATTTCTCCTATAAACAATAGCAAACATTTACAAACAACATTTCCATCGTAAATCTCATAATCCCTGTTTGAGCACCTTCAAGCGTTTTAAATTAGCCTATGTTAATCAGGGATAATGCAGCTATTAGTCCAGTAGTTTTTGAGTTTATTCGTTACAAATATCGAAACGTTTCCTCTTTATAAAATTAGTATAGATAATTTCTAGTAAACATTTAAAATATTATGTAATTAAATAATATACTAATATGTAATAAACTTATCATATTAAATATTTATATAAATAACAATAATGAATACCTACTTATTCTCTAAATTTTTGGATCTAACAGAAATAACATAAAACCAAGCTTAACCTATTCATTAAAACAATTTGTCTTTTCTTGTTCTTTTAGTCCATTTGTCTAAAAACAAATATAATATTATCATAATGTTTTGGTTGCATATTAGTATAAGTTAAGATACAATTGGTATACTGATACTCGTCCAGTTTTTCTATCATATTTATCCAATTTAATATTTACAGTGTTTCATGATACTAAATTAGCATTATGATCTTAACTCATAGGCCAATTACTCGGTAAATTGTATTTACTAAGAACGTAACAATTTTTTTTACGACAAAAAACTTTTTCATTAGGTACATCCAATATGTTATTTCTTTCTACCAATGTTATTATAAATGTGAGTAATAATGAATGTTTTGACTTAAATATAAATAAATTAGTGCTAACATATAATCTACCTGTTCATACCTATATTTTGATTCATACATTTTTCTTACTTATAATTTATTATTCCACAACTAAATTGATGTGATTTGTAAGCAAATGTCTTTTAGTCTATTAGAAAATAAATAAAAATAATTACCATAAACAAATGTGTTTCATTTTATTTTATGTTATAGGATAAATATAATTTGGACCTTTTTTTTCAATATAAATGTTTTTTTCTTTTTTTTCTTTTTTTTTTTATGTTTTGTGTTAAATTATCAATCTGTTACAATAATTGTGAACATATTTTTTACTGTACAAATCTATAAGAATGAAGGGATCATGATAATTTTGAAACTATAGTAACCTGATTACCTAAAACATTACACATGTATGATATTAAATCCACCAACAACTTTGGTGCATGTTGAAACGTCATTTTTGATATTTATATTTTGAGTCCAAACTATATACTTTTCTGAGATAGGGATACATTTATTATTCTATACAAAATAGTTAATGGATAGAAATATGATAAATTGATAAATTATTTTAGATAGTTTTTTTACATGGTTTAATCAGAAGCTCAATATATCTGAATTGCTTTATTAATGTTAAGTGCTTATTTTTATTATTTATATTGTCTCAAATTTTAAACCTTATTAATAACTTATAAGTTATAACATTTAAAAAAATCAATTGCATCCAATATAATAGTATGTAATACATATAATATTGACTGAACAAATGGATTTAATATAATTATTTATTTAATAATTAATTAGCAGCTAATTTATCTTTGTATAATTTCATGATAATAAATTAATGGAAAGTAAAAATAAAACAATAAATATTTCTTATTACAGCAAATAAAATATAATCCTAATAATATGATTCACAATGAGGACAATTTGAATGAATTGATCCAATAAATATCAGAAGTATATTTAAGCAAGAAGTTATTTTAAAATAAATTTTACTTAAACTTTTTAACTCTTTAATATTTAGCTTTACCAAAATGTGTTAGCAGACTTAATTGTTAAGAATTATATTAATTTAATAATATTGAATAATCAAATTAATTTAATACAACTGTATATTTTACCAATTGATCAGCCCTTAGTGTTTCTTAGTATAATTTCATATGCATAATATTAAATGAATAGCTGTACTATAAAATAAAAATTTTACATTGGCTTAAAAGTAAAAAGAGAAAATAATATTTATTTTTTTCTTACAGAAATATAGATGAGATTCATAATATGATTGATGATATTACAAAGTCACATAGTTTAACTCAAGAAATATCAGAAGCCTTTTGTAACTCAACCAGATCGGAAACAGATGAAGATGAGGTAAGAATAATTATTTTTGCTTCAAGGTGAAACAATAATTTAAAATAGATAGGTAATCTATAACAGAGATATTATTTTTTGTCCATTTACTTAGTTTTATTCTCTGATGGATTTAATTCGATTTTTTTTAATAATAAATAATAATTATGTAATATAATTAAATATATAGTGATTTCTCAGTAATTTATAATTTAATAATTACTTTTTTAACATTTTACTGTTCCAATATTTAGTATACCAATTACTTAGAATTTTTACATTAAAAAGAACAATTTTATAATTACCTTGTATATTACATAAAGAGGGATAGGAGCTAACTTAAATTATAAATGTCTTTTTAATTTTTTACTGGCTAACATGTCATGATTGTACTTCATTTTAGATTTTTTATAAATCCACATAATTAGCATATTGTGTTAACATAAACTTTTTATCCAGACCTTTATATAAATATAGCGGAATAAGAAACGGAGGGTTATAGGGAAGGATAAATGTATTTGGAAATTGGCGACTGTTTAGTAAATCAATTTAATTATTATTTATACAGGAAGAATTACAAAAGGAGTTAGAAAATCTTGGACTAGAAGAATTGGACAAACAAGTTAAAAATATTGATCAGGTGCTTAATTTGTATAGGTACTGTCACATTGTTTCTGTGACAGCTAATATTATTAAATTGTATTAAAATAGGTTGGCATAATGCTAAGTTTATTTGCATACATTCCCAATTTGTGGGTGATAATGACTTAAGATACTATATTATTGAGTCATTGACAGTATGAATGGCACCGAATCTAAGTATCATGGAGCAACCACTCATTTTGTTCAAATGAGTGTGTGGGTTGGCAGTAAGTGTAAGTGAGGTAGGTCGGCAGTAAATGAGCAACTGTGCATTGTGCATTGTGCATTGGGTGAGGGTTAATTGCTAAATATAGGTTCACTCTGCTTTCGTATAATATTTACATTTGAAGGTAACTGACATAAATTAATAATATGTAAGTACCTAATCACCTATACTTTATAGCACTTGTAGTATAGTACATAATACAATTGCAGTTCTCAACTTAATATGTCTTAAACCTATTAAAATCAAATATAGATTATAATGTATGTTCGGATTTTTTTTAGTATTGAAAAATATTGAAAAACATAATATGCTTAATTTTTCTTCAGAAATTAAAATGATGATGATGATATAAGATATATTCAACAAAAAAAATAATTTTTTCTTTAACAATTTTTATCTCTTTGTTATACTTCCTAATTCAAAAAAGTATTAATAGAGGGGACTCATTAGTTGAAAATGTCGTTGTGTATATAAATATAATAATATAAGTAAAAGTTTCAAGACCCCATGAATAATGTTTTTGTTTTTGAAAAATAACTGAAATAGTAATTCTTTTTTTTTCGTTTAAATTTTGATAATATTTAAACATTGAGTGTAACTTATGAGTAAAATAAAGTTATATAAACATCTGTAAATTATAAAATTTGTTAAATAATACAATATTATGGTAGTACCATCAAAATTATTAATAATTATTATAACCTTTATCTATAAATAATACAAGTAATGATCATTGAAAATTGTTATACATAATACATTTATACTTGGTTTTTGCTGTAGCCAAGTTGTAATTTTTTTCACTGTATCTTTAAAGATTTACCATGTTTAATGTGTAATAAATTATATATTTTTAGACCTATTATTGAGTATGTGAATTTTGTTGCAAATATAATTTGTATAGTTTCTATGCACGGTTGGTTTTTGCTGTAGCCAAGTTGTAATTTTTTCACTGTATCTTTAAAGATTTACCATGTTTAATGTGTAATGAATTATATATTTTTAGACCTATTATTGAGTATGTGGATTGTGTTGCATAATTTGTATGGTTATGCACGGTTGATTATTTATATTAGATAATGACATAATGTTTAGTTTTATATTCATGTTTGATTTTAAAAGTGTGATTATAATTTTGTTAAGAGGACGTTGTATCATGTGTTGTATCTGTCTTCTTAACTCGAGTGTAAGAACATTATTTCCGTTCTCTCCTTGCTTTTTATGATATTTTTATTTTTTTGTGAATTATGAGTTTGTAAAATATTAATATTTAAAAATGCTTATAATTTACTTAAAAAAAATATCGTAAAAAATTTACTAGGGAACACAGATAATGTTCATATATTTAAGTTTGATAATAGGTCAATTCATTCTAATATTTATGCCAACAACACAATATTGGAATTGCTGAACATACATTTTGGTATATTATTCATTAGTAAGATAGAGACAATACATGTAGGTACGACTTCCTCTTAATTTGCAGTAGAAATATGAGATTTGATGATTTTGTAGAATAATTTGTTTGCTGGTAGTACAATACTACATTCATTTGTAAATGCATATTATGTAATTAGGATCTATTGTAAATACTAAATGAATACATGCAACATTAACTCTATCCAGTTTTATTATAAGTGTAATAGAGACTAAATTCAAAGAATTTGAAAATGTGGTCTTTAGTGTCAGATCAACAAATAAAATAAAATTATTATTTGCATAGAAGGAATCACGAAAAGAATTAGAAAACCTTGAACTTGAAGAATTGGATGAACAAGTGATGAACATGGATCGGATTCTAGCTGTAAATTATCCATTGCCAGTTATGCCAACATTTGAACCTCTTGCACCAATTAAAAGTATTATTATTTATTGTTATTTGAAAGTAGAAAATTATATTATTATGTTAATAACATTTTTTAGAAACACCTGAACGGAGAAATTCCATGATGACATGAAAGAGTTATTTCATAACAATATTCAAATTAAGTATGGATAACATAGTGATAAATAAGAATAGTGGTTGGTCAAACATTGTGGATGATAAACTTAAACTTTTTCTTTGTAAGTAACCCAAGCTCCTTTCAAAATCTATTTAGAATTCAATAATTTATTATTGCTTCATAATATAAATGTGTCTTTCATCAAGCCTTGAGACTCCTGTTTAAAATGCAGATTTTTTTTTTCATTTGCTACGATTGTTATTAAAACAGTCATCCATAAAATATTATATCATATAAATAATGTTAGGGGATTTTTTTTTTTGATAAAATTGTTACTGTCTTATTTTGTATTTTTATTTGGGCATTTTGTAATCAAATATATTGATAAATAGTTTTTTTTTCAGTTTTAATTATAAACGCATTGTATTTTTTATTTTATTCTTATTATTAAATCCATATTTCAAATATTTTTAGTTGTTTTATTTTTTTATTTGATAAAGAGTTTGTAACAGTCAAATAAGACCCTCCTTCACATTAACCCAAACACATTTTGTAATCAAATATATTAATAAATAATTTTTTTTCAGTCTTATTTAGAAACGTATTGTATTTTTTTTTATTCTTATTATTATATCCATATTTTAAATATTTTTTTTATTTGATTAAGAGATTGTTACAGTCAATCATCTCTTTCCACTTTAAGTTTTAACCCAAACACTTCAAACATTCATGGAAAATATGCTATTTATATGCTAGAATTTAAAAGGTATGTACCTTTGGATTTTCCAAAAACAAATGTTTATATGGGAGGGTTAACTTCACAATGGCTGTATAAGGTAATACTATATTTTATTGAAAATCTATTATAAACAAATAAAACATTAATAGCGGAGTAAATACAAAAATTATATAATGAATTATGACTTGTTAGAAATTAGTTAAATAATAACATAATAATCAATGTTTTTTTAGTTATTTTCATTCTAAAAATCAAAGTTTATTAGACAACTCTCTGACATACTATAACAGCCCATAATACCTATAATATAACTACATCTACCTATACTTATAGAAAAATTGTTTGTTTATTCGAGTATCTCTATAATTACTTAACCAATTTTAAAATTGTTTGACTATCAGAGAGCTTCTCTATTCCAAAGATCTTTAGGCAATGTTGAAGTGATCCTTAATTCTTTTTATTGCAAATTAGAGAATTTTTTATAAAATATTAATAATATATTTTTGTTTACTATAGGGTTGCTATTGGTTAAAAACAAAAAAATAGTGATTATGATTAATTTTAATTTTAAAACTGTATTTTGTATGACGGTGTTAAAGTCTTTATGGAGTTTTAGATGGGGGTATATCCATGATAATTTGTCACGGAAAGTTTAATACATTATTAATGATGAATTGAATACAATTTTTGAATCAAATAGGTATTGTTAGTTTTTTTTATACCTGGTGTTGGTTATATATTTAAAAATAGAAAACTAAAAATAATTTACTAGGAACTATTACTGTATGTCCTTTGTACAAAATACTTAATTAATATTATTTTATTTAATAGGTACCTAATTTTAATAATATAAAAACTAATGATAGGTAACTAATCAATTTTTTTATACCGGCTGTACAAAATTATTTTATACCAAATGTATATATAATTTTTTAACATTATATAATACAAACTCACATCTCAAAGTAAGTATTACAATATATTTTGTATGTACACTTAAAATACAACTTTTTTTTTTTATTTATGAAATTTTCAATTTATTATAACACTAGTTATAATAAATAAAGATAGTTAATAGTTATTGTTCCCCTCAACGACGCAGAAGACCAGGGGCTGCCCCCCCCCCAAAAAATATGGCAGTGCAGTAAAGCACTAACGTAACAACTAACAGTGGCTAAATCCTACACATTTTTTTTACATGTATAACATTGTTTTAGATTCTAAACAGAGCGATGAATGTATTGGTTTATACAATGATATTGTGTGTTTTATTTAATTCGCTATTTAAAAAAAAAATATTTTGTGTCATTACCTTTTGTCGTAGTAAAACTGCTTCGAATTTCTTCAACAGTATCTTTTTCGATAGAAAAGTGAATCTAGCTTGTTCATTTTGGAGGTCAAAATTTAAAATTTAAAAACGCAGGATAAAACAAAATAAAAATTAAAGAAAAACGGGAATCTTTACGCATTATTTGGTTTTCCACAAAATCAATTTTAGGTTTTTGGTGAAACAATAGTATTTATGTAATCTATAGTATTTGGTGTAACTCTAAAAAAATGACCACAGATACATGACATTTTAACTGGTTGTTTGTATTAGCATATTCTGTACACGATAAAATTTTCAAAATATTTTGATTTTTTTGAACGGTTTGTGGTAACATTTTCAGTTTCTAATTTTTTTTAGTTTTTTTTTTCTACGATTGTCAATAAAATTATATTTGTTGGGTAAAGAAGCTTGAAAATTAAATACAAAGTTTGTCACATAAGTTTATCTACCTTTATAAAAAAAAAAAAATGTCAACAAAATTCAAGTCAAATTAAATTGTTATATGACCGTTTGGAAGTTTAATTTGTACACCATTGGATATTGACTCTTTTTCTCATGTTGTAATTCAAATACAAATAACTGTAAATTCATGAACATTTCACTGTATGTTTATATTATCATTTTCTATACACCATACAATTTTGAAAATATTTTAACACGTTTTAAGCTGTTTACGGTTATTTCATCTTTCAATTTTTTTAAATTTGTTTTCTATAAATGTCAATAATATTTTATTCATTGCATCAAATAAATTAAAAATGTAATACAACGCTTCTGATATATTGTAACAACTGTACTTAAAAAATATTAAAAATACATAGGCACGGTTTTTTGTTATAAGCATTTAAAGTTCGAATTTTGACGAAATTTATCAAATTGGAAATTTACATAGGTACTGTTTAGTAGTTAAATATTTATAAAATGTTAAACTTTTAAAGCTAAGAATTGACAATTTAAAAGAAGGTTCCACGTAAGTTGGTTATTCTGTAACTAAGATTTATAAAAAAAATATGAACTACAGTTATTTTTATAGTTATTTTAAGTTCTAATTGAACGAAATTAAATATTTAAATAAAGAAGATTGATTTTAGTTTTGTGTTATATTTTAAAATATTATTCGTGGATACTTAGAACTTTTAAAGTATAGTATTGTATACAAATGTGTAAATATTTAAATCGTATGTATATAAAGAAGAAAAAGAAAAAGTAAAAAAGAGTAAAATAAAACAATGCAAACAATTTGTCCACCGAAACCGTGGTTTGAACTCGAGACCTCAGTTTGAATCCCCGTTTGAGAACCTGAATGCGTAATGCATAATTATAAAGGGCACAGGGACAGACATTATTTGTCTTTTATATTTATAGATTATATAATAGGTTAGATTAACTGAATATTATTTAGGGTTATTAGTTAGTTCAATTAATATTAGTGATGGAAGTATTTAAATTTTATATATCATTAATTTAATTACAAATTTGAAATAATAATTGATATTTCGTAGTTTATAGTTAAAAGATAAAAAAATAAAAATATATATAAACAAGCCGCGGGTAAGTGGGTGTCGTTCTGCTGTAAGTACAGTACCCAGATTACAAGTGGATTACTGTAATGGTCAATTGATGGTGTTAAATTTGAATTTGATGATATAATATCATTTTATACGGAAAACGATTCTAAGCGGAGGCGGTTTGTCACCTTGTGATTATTGTTTAGTTATATTTATAATGTTATTATTAATACGGTAGCCTGTAGTTAAATTAATATTATTTGCATATTATCATATTTTTAAATATGTAAATAATAATATACTTGAGAAGTTTCGAGTACCTACTCACGAATAATATTATTAAAAAATATCCAAATACTGTACTAAATAATTAAAATCGTAATTCTTGGTAATTTAATAATTTAATATAGGTATACGATGTATATCGTACAATTTCGTCCTAATTTAAACTCAAAATAAATTATCGTTGTGTAAGAATTTTTTGTTAATTTACAGGTGAATATCCAATGTCTAGAACTACAAACGCTCGTAAAAAACTAATTTGACTTTCCATTAAAATTTTTTTTGTTAAATGTAGAAAAACTTAAGGGGAATCTTGTATAAAAATCTATAACTGCTGATCGCAGGGATGCAACAAATCACCATATATCCAGTACATATATTATATAGTAAACACTATACATCCTATCATAGGTATGCGCACTATTTATCTACTACTTTTATTCATTCTGGGCCTTTTTTTTAATACTTTGGGTACCTAAAAATCAAATAGGGCAAATGATAACTCACGAGGTATGAACAATTTTAGATAACCAGTCAGTGTTCGGAACGTTCACTAAAAAAATGAACTCGTTCACGTTCACGTTCAGTCGTTAAAAAAGGAACTCGTTCAAGTTCACGTTCGTGTTTTTTTAAACGAACGCGTTCACGTTCACGTTCTTTTAAAAAACGAACGCGTTCATTCGGTCGCGTTCATTTAATTTTTTTTTTTATGAATCGTTAGCCTGCAGTCAATATAAAAATTAAAAACCCATAAACGTATATCTATTATACCATAATAGATATACACTTTACCTATTCATGATCAACCGATTAGGTTTATTACAAATTCATGGAAATCATAACATTATTGTTGTATTTCTAGCCGGGGACACTGGAATTTCACGTATTTAATTTATATATTTTGCAATTAAACAAATATTGTAGGAATTATAATGGGAAAAATGAAAATATTATTATTATAATATAATTAATTATTTTATACATAATATAATATTTATTAAATGGTAAATAAATTGAACGTCTTAAAAATTGATCAAATTCATTAAAAATATAAACGTCGTTCACGTTCACGTTCTATTAGCAAAAAACGAGTGACGTTCACGTATCGTTCACTACATATGAACGTGAACGCGTGAACGTGCGTTCATGAACGACGTTCTTTCCAAACACTGTAACCAGTTAAGTAAAAAACAGCAAATAGTGGTATTACTCATCACTGTCGTTCAATGTTCAAGATCGATCGTAATAATGTTAATATTAATTTTTATTCTAAGGCGTGTATTCTTTCTCGTTTTACTAATAAAAACTTAAAACTATAACTTTCCATCATTAAAAACGATTTTAAGTTGAGTGTAGTATTGTGAAAACGCCCACGTGAATACATAATTATATTATAAAACCACTTTATCATAGTCCATAATCCATATTGACCTTACACAATATATAAGTTGTGATCTTATTCATGGTTTATATTGACAGCTGTGGGCTATAGAATTTGGCGTAAACAAAATTAACATTAGAAGCCGCAGAAACTAGAATATTTTCATTTTAACGACAACAACAACTTTCAACCGACTATACCCAAATACACCTGAAAAACACAAGCCATCGATGTTCAAAGGAGCCGTCATCGTATATAGGAGGGCGAAGAACTCAGGATAGTCAGATGTATGATGTACTAGAGAGAATGGAAATAAACACTTTTAAATTTACTTGGTGGAATTGACTTCGAGTTATTTAAAAATGATCAAACTTTGGATCCCTGAAGGTTCCACATACAACAGTATTAATGATTTTACTTACCAATTAAAAATAGAATATAATATATTTACTTTTTTTTAACAATCATATTATATTTGTTGAAACATGTAAAAAAGTTTTTATGAAAAAACATACGGTACTTATACTTACCAGTTATCAATATGAATCCTTGCGAATTTATTATTTTTAATTAAACTTCTATTCTTTTTTATTGGAGGGAGAGGGTTAGGTATTAGGTACTGCATGCACTTTACTTAAATTTTGTTAAAGTGCATATAAGGGAAAGTGGCCTATTTTCTTTATGGCACACTCCATACAAATTCCTACGTACTCCTATAATTCATCTATCATAATATTGATGGCTTAGTGCACACTTGTTATAAGTCACAAAATTGAAATTGTGCAGGAGAGCTATTTTAAATTTTAACTTTTCTGACACCCGCTTAACTAAACTTAAGTATTATTTAATCCATCCATTTTTTCTAAATTGAAAATAACTTAAAAATATAATATTATGTTGTTTCCTTTTAATATATAAGTTGAATTCATGTAATATTTATTTACTTATTTTAATAGTATTAAAAAAAAAATGATATGTACTTACAACTATGTGACAAAACAAATTTGGATAGACATGGACTTATAACAATTACCTTTTGCAAACATATTATTATCATATTTTCTTTTCTTTTCTTAATTGTTTATTTATATTTTTTTATCCGATATTACCCACATGTACCTATGCCCTATCATAAAACCATAATATTAACAATTTATTACCTATATTATATTACCAATTCGAAATCATAATAATTCCAAGGAACTTAATTTTATGTTATGAACCTATAAACTAGGTCTATGAAATGAACCATCAAAGCTCAGCTGATTTTGATTTTGATAATATTTATTGATATGTTATAATTATTTATACCATAATATTAATATAACAAGCTAAGACATCATGAATGTATTGATTTTACAATAATATGTGTTTTTTTTGTGTCTGTCATTACCCTTTTAACAAGTAAAAAGGTAAAAATGCTTGGATTTCCTTCAATAATATCTTTACTGATAGAAAAGTGAATCTAAGTTGGTAGTTTGGGGGTTAAATTGTAAAAAGTTCCTAGTAATTTTCAAACGCGGGAAACATTAAGAATAAACGAGAATCGGTTTTTGACAAATTCGATTTTGATTAATTGATGTCACTCTAAAAAAAAACGTAGATAGGTACATGAAATTTTGACTGAATGTTTATATTAGCATTTTCTATACATCATAACATTTTAAAATTTTTTTGGCTTGTTTGAGCTGTTAATAGACATTTTCAGTATCTAATTTTTTTTAGTTTTTTTCTTTAAATGTCAATAAAATTGTATTTGTTTGGTCAAAAAGCTTGAAAATTTAATACAAGGCTCTTAAATCTTAATATTATATCGTTAAAACGGCAGTTGAAAAATATTACAAATACAATGTCACAATCTTTTTAATTTCAAATTTAAATTTAAATTTAGTTAAAAATGTATAAAAGGCTTAACTTGAAAATTTATAACATGGTTCCAGGTAAGAATCTAGAGTATATTATAAATAATTACTATGTTGTATAGGTATGCACAATGATTTATTTAAATGTATTGATTTAATAATAATTTGTTTTTTTGTGTCTAAATGAAAAATTTTTTTCTGCTCGATCAAAAAACTAGAAAATGTAATGAAGTAGGTTAATAGTTACAAATGTATATAATGTTCAAATTTTCACAACTCATATTTAAATACATGGGTATAAAATATGAAAAATGTATGAAAGTTAAAGCTTAGTAAATTTAGAGGAGAATTCAAATTTGCTTTGTATATTGAAATCGGAACATCCTACTGAGCGTAGGGATTATAGTCACTGGCAATAAAAAAAATGTATGTAATTTTACAAGGTAATAAATGGTGACACGTGCATGCGCGTAGGTAAAATGATAGACGTAGGTAACTTGTTTCGCCCAAAACGACCTTCCTCTTTTCACCCACGTCCTCTTTTCGCCTAAAAATAATTGCATTCCTGTTTCATGTTCAACATTTTTGAAAGCACTCTCTCAAAATTTAATTTTTTTAATTATTTAATTATTTTTTTTTTTATTAATTTTATGAAGCCATTTAGCATAACCCAGAGAGCACTATTACTCTCCAAAAATGTATTTGTGTTTGTGCACATTAAAATAATTATTATATAATACAAGGTAGGTATGCATTTGCCATTAAATTAGTGTCAAGCTTTGGTGGGATTAAATTTTCAACGGATAAGTTAAACAGAGTTATCAGTTAAATAGTTACAGTTTCATGTTCAAAATTTTGGAAAACTGTCTCAAAATGATTGATGTTTAATATAATGTTATAAGTTATAACTTATAACGTATAACTTTACTAATAACGATACTAATTGGTGTATACTAATTGGTATGTATTGTGACAACTGACAATCTTGTCTGTGTAAATCTGATATCAGAATTTTTATCAATAAACGGACGTAATAAAAGTGAATAACAAATAATATGAACCGGTGGCTGGTATTACCTATTATATTATATTCCTTTTAGTACGTCGTTCACTTTTGTCCCGAATAGTCGATTTTGTTTTTATTTGCGTTTTTTGAGTGATTGAATTTTTAGAAAGTAAAAGGGGTGGGCGCATGATTGTATTTAAACATTTTAAGTTATTTTGGATCAACTAGTTAAAAAGATGGCTCTACCTGTTGCAGATGTGTAATAAGAACGTGTGATGCAAAATTATACACATGAGATAAAAACAATGCATTTTCTTCAGCTGTCGGAGAACATTATCATAATAAATATGATGAGTCGAATATATTAATCGCCAAATAGTCAACACGGCATGCAAACAAAAAGCAATAGAAGATCTCCATACAAGACCGAAAAAAAATTATACTAAAGAAATTGCTCAAGACGACGCATTGTCATATTTAAACGTATATTCGTGCATAAGTCCTTCCTCTTAATCCTACTAACGTACCTATATGAAGTTCATTAGTATATTGCCGCAGAAAAATAACAGCTGTTAGAAATGAACGATGGAAATAAAAATGTAATAATATTTTCACGTGAAAAAAATTTACATTTCTTGAACCATGTTAAAAACTTATACGTTGTTTAAATATTCTACCATATTTTTTGAACAAATTTTCACTATTCATGGATATAAAAATGGTAATTATTATATTATATACCATTAGTTTTTTGCCTATTACTTAATAAATTGGTCCAAACATATGAATTTGTATTTAAGAAAATCACTGAAACATTTAATAACCTTGGTTTACATCGATCACCGTTAAAATGTATGGTTGATTTTGAATATGCAATACATAAAGCAATACAAACTGTTTGGCCAAATACGGAAATAATAGGATGTAGGTTTCATTGAACCCAATCGTGGTGAAGATATGTGCAAAAATTTGGTTTGGCCACACATTATAAAGACAACTCGTATTCGTAACCTATGTACTCGTATTTGTCATTAATTTTTAAGACGTCGTTTAAAAAAACTTTTTATAAAAAACTAATTTAAATGTTTTGTACAGTTAAATGATATAAATTTAAGAAACTCATACCGACTTATCTCTCATCTATGGTACTGTTGAATTTTGTCTTCTTTTTTTAGTCGTTCTGTAACTTTCCTATCTTTAGGAAAGTGTTGTAAATGGATACTATTTAATTTAATATAAACATCAACAAATTCTAGTAAAACATTGTTGGAATCAAAAATTGCAAGGAAATATAAAGATGACGAAATATAAATATTTCCGGACAACAATTAAAATACTTAAAACTTAAGACGACGTCGTCAACAAATCGTGTACGCGTGCATCAGCCCGAAAAACATGCCAATTTTGTTCCAATAATACGGCTTACAGAATGGTTTTAGATCAAAATACCTTAATTAAAACTTGTAGAAAAAAGTTATGTCGGATGTCGTATAAGACTCGATTTTTGATATTTTAATTTTCATACCAATTATTCACAAGTAAAAAAGTGGAAAACGCAAAATAGTTTTATCGATTTTGTGAATGAAATATCGAAAATCGAGTTCTATGCGACTCCGATATAACTCTTTTTACAACTTTTAACTAAGGTATTTTGCTCTAAAACCATTCTGTAATCCGTATTATTGGAACAAAATAGTAATGTTTTACACTTTTACACTAAAAAAAATTGTAATTACGACCTTTATGTGCTACCCTCGTTTCTAGCGGCAATGTTTGTCCCCTCATAGCTCCGACAACTACGCTCGCCGGCAGGTCAAAACCGGTCGGTTTGTCGGCGCTTCGCACGTCGTTGCATTAAATTTATATAATGTACCTAAAATTATGTTCATATTATTATTTACGTGAAATTGAACAAAATAAAATTATGCTCATCGATTCATTATGCTGTCCACGACCGTCCGGCATCCATGCATACCGTATTGACGTGACAGCCGCGGCTGCAAGTAAAAACTTATTTTTTTTTGTTCCAAAAACACGGCTGACTGATTGATTTTAGAGCAAAAAACCTCTTACAAAAGTTGAAGAGGAGAGTTAAATCTGTAAACGTATGGACTAGATTTTTGATATTTTAATTTATTATACCAATTATCACAAGTCAAAAAAGTGAAAACAAAAAATGCAAAAGGATTTTATGGATTTTGAAAATGAAATATCGAAAATCGAGTCCTCTGATTTTATATAAAACATCCATAACAACCCATTCAAAAATATTTAAACATAATTTCTATATAAAATTAAATATAATTTATTGTGTTAAAAATATAAGAATTTATAAAAATTAAAACTTATCTCATAAAATAATTATTGTATTATTTGTATTAGATAAGTTATACAACTTAACTATACAAATTCGTAATTACTTTAAAAGTAACAAAAAAAAGGGGGTCAAGAGGATGTCGCTCCGCTGTACAGTAGGCTACAAGTAGATCACTGTACTATAATGGGTGGTATTAAATTTGAATTCAATGATATAATATAATTGTATACGAAAAACGATTCTGAGCGGAGACGGTATGTCAGTCTAGGGGACGACTACGAGTTGGTTCCCAATTGTCGAATTGGTTCCTGGGTTGTCTACAGGTAACATACGAGTTGGTTCCCATGGGTTGTCTATAGGTAACGTACGAATTAGTTCCCACTTCCAACATGCTTTCATGAAAACACAAATTTGTTAAATTAACTTTTCAAACTATTAAAATATTATATTCAACCAGCAACAATTTTCATTTTATACAGATTATTAGGACTGTCTAGAATACTTAGATATGGTTAAAAATGTTGCTCAGTCTATATTATACATAATATAATATTATTATACTCTACACAGTACATACTCAAACGTGTTACGTATTTGTCAGTAACAATATTTGTGCTTGCAATAGAATACAGGTGTATAATAATATTTTTTCCTAACTGCCATAATGTACCTACCTATCATAATAAGTCATAATAAAATAGCCAAATAGGTACCTAATATAAATTAATGTTATATGAATTTACAACGTACATTTTTAACGAATTGTAAGTTCAAAATTTGGCCGTATTTCTATTTTATAATATTTTTGTCGATAAACTTTTATTTGGGAACTAATTCGAACAATTGTATACTGATAAGTTTTTTTTTTCGGGAACCAATTCGTATACTTAATTTACCCCGGGAACCAATTCCGTATTACCCAGTCTAGGATATTTTAAATTATATTGATATCTTTATTTTACGGTACCTGCTAAGTTGAATTAATATGATTCATATTATTTAATTCTGAACCTAAAATTAACACCTAACTGTGTTTATATATTTTTTAGATTTTTGGTTTACAGTATGTACTATTTATTAGAATCTTTATTTTAAATTTTAAATCCTTACCTAGTTATAAAAACTGACCATTTTATAATATTGTTTATTTATAATGATTGATAATTTTCGAAATTTTGATGAATTTTGACAAAATTCGAACTTTAAATGCTTATAAAAAAAATGTGTGCCTATGTATTTTTAATATTTTTTAATTGCTATTGTAACAATATATCAGGAGCCTTGTATTAAATTTTCATTATTTTTGGCCCAACAAATAAAATTTTATTGATATTAATAGAAAAAAAAACTAAAAAATTTGAAAATTGAAATCGTCCGTAAAAAGCTGAAAAACAGTCAAAATATATTAAAAATTAGCTGGTGTATAGAAAATGCTTATATAAACATTCAGTGAAATTTTCATGCATCTACAGTTATTTGTTTTTGAATTGCAACAAAATAAGTAAATCGCTACATGAGAAATCGAGTGAATATCGAATCTTGTACAAATTTTAACTTAAAATGCTCATAAAAATTTATGTTGACTTGCTTATAAACATTTTTTCATTGATAAAATTAGGCAAACTTATAAGGATTCTTGTATCACATTTTCAAACCTTAGATTTAAAAAGAAAAATTTTTATGATTTCTAACTCATAATAAATTGCACAATTTCGTCATTTTTACGTATTTTGTAAAAATTTGAACTTTGATTACCTATAAAAATAAATTGTGACTACAGATTTTTAATATTTTTAATCTGCCTTTGAAACTATATATTAGATGCCTACTATTAAATTTTCAAGATTTTTACGTTCATACGTTTTATCTACAGTAAGTGAATTTAACAATATATCTTGTTGGTCTAATTGGTTATTTATTTTATTTAACGCTCCTTTATTAAATGTAATGTTTTTTATTTCATCGAAATAAATATGTTTGGGATAGGGCTGATTTGTAAAGTTGAAAACATTACAGCATGAATCATTCATAAGAGATAAGTCTACTGGAACTGAGAAATATGTTTGATTTAATATTTGTTCAGTTTTTAGTACACCTTTCGAGGTGTAAGCAATTCCAGACTTCAAATATAGTTTGAAGAACTTTTAACTTTAATTTTTTGCGTGAAAGACTGTTTATTACAAATTATAGTAATTGTAGTGTGTTTTTCACATACAAAAATTCAATGATTTTTTTAAAAATGAGGAATACCACAACCATATGTCTGTTTTGAATTCAGAGATATAAGTTTTACATTGAGGTGGTTTAGTTCAGTATTTTTTAATAATTCTGTTACACATGTGGGATCCGTGTCACAATTATGTATAATTTCATTAAATCCACAAACAAATATTTTTGCTACTACTTAACAGTTATTTAAATGTGGCCAAATAAAATATTTGGTCATTATTTTGTCCATTAACAAATACTTAGAATTTTAGTCGTATGGAGAAATTGACCATGTTCATTAATTGGAATGTAAATCGGTAATATGTAATAAACGTTGAAATTTTCTATAATGTACAGAGGAAATTTTAAAGAAAAAATAAATCCGTCATTTACCGTGTGCATTTCAATACTTAATATTTTGAATATTTCATGAATATTATCCTCATCAAATTTAACAGGGATTTTCAAATCCTATATTTTCAAATAGTCTCTATATATTTTATTTCCGATAGCAATTGGTTGGGTGTTATTACAAACGCATCATCTACTATATTATTTTGTACGTTAGAAATTACTCTTTGCAACCTACTTATAAACATGTTCAATTCAATTATAATATTTTCTATAATAGTTATCGTACTCAGAATAATAATTTTTCTGTCTTCGTTAACTATCTCAGTAATCATTTCGTTCAATTTTTTCTCGCCTTTTTCAAATTTGCATAAAATGTGCATCAAATAATTTCTTATTTTTATTAAATTATGTAACAGAATTGTTAAAATTAGTTACTGTGCTTTTTAATATAGATATTTGATCACGAACAATACGCATAACATCTTTACGATTGTTTTCTAATTAATTGATGGTACTATCATATTTCGTACATCGTCAGCATCAGCTACCCCATACATCCATTTTAATACCGAGCCCCCATACTCAAACCATCGCTTAACCTTTTGTTTAGTCTACCCGTTTCTACAATGAAACCTATCTCGTTTTCCAATTTATACGTGTATTTTTTTTAACTGATATAAAGTTATAAAGATATCTTTAAACGCAATTAGATTAATTGATTTTAACATTTGCCTAAAATTTCTAAGACTGCTATTTCAAAATTTTAAATCGATATGTGTATTTATTGTCCAACTACTTTCGCAAACTATTTATTTATAAAAAACACAAAAATAAACTGAAAACTAAAAGGAAGCGACACCTTACATTAATATTTTATTTTAAAAATCTAGGTAAGTACCTAAAAAGTCATCAATTTCTATAAATCAGGCACCAACTGTGGGATAAACATGTATAACAATTAATATTGAAATCATAGCAGGCCCGTAAATAGATGTTTATTTTTTTTGGGGGGGGGGGGGCGATTAAATTTTCCAGAATGGTTGAGGCTTAAAAAATGTGCTACATTGTATATTATATAATCGTAGGTGGTTTTTTGTTTAACAATATTTCAAAGTATATAGGTACAATATTATTTTGATACTCACAGTCACAGGTGTCGTCAGGTATAAATATGCTATATAATTATATAATAGTAAAATAATAACATAGTAAAAGTAAAAGTAAAAATTATAATAATAAATCAGTATTTCTTTTTTTCATAGAAGCAAAGCGTTTAATTATGTCATCAACTGAAATCTCTATTTCTCGATGAATATGTAGCAGAGCCAAACCGCATAGCCGGTCTTGTCCCATCTTAGAATACAACCAAGTTTTGAGTTGAATATGCAATGTTTACTTTGTAAATATCATCACAATCACCCTTACTATTGACAGGAATCTGCTCTTTTTTTAACTATTGAGCAAGACTTAAAGACCTTTTACTCATTTTTTCAATCTTCAAACTACAGTTGATTATTAATTATAAAATAGTAACAATTACAAATTACAATAGGACATAGGTAAACTACTAATAATTAATAAGTAATCATTAATTCACTATTAACATATTTTTGAAAAATAACTACTTTTAAGTGATAAGTGATTACATTATTATTATTATTATTATTTGCATTATATGAGGTAAAATCTGATAAACGAATGCTCCGGGCGTGAAGTTCACGCCATAAACGTCTGGATCACGGTCTTAGAAGATAAGAATATTGAATATGGATGATGAAAACGGTTTTCATCGTAGGTAGTTACGGAATTGATTATTTACGTTCGACATCAAGAGATAAGAGAAGTAGAATTGCAGTGAGTAGTGACGCCCATTCTTTGGAACAAAATTATTTTTTTAATAATCATAATTCAATTTTTTATTTTTTGTATAAATTTATTATTAGTTATTACAATACGGTCATTTGGGGGAGAGGCGATCGCTCCCACCGCCCCCCTAAATTACGTGCCTGAATCATAGTTGGGAATCATTCGAATAACATTTTATTTAGATGATATATTATTATTATTATTATTATTTATTATTTCATAATCATTCAAATAACTCAAAATAATATGATTCGAATAATTCGAAAACAATTAACAATATTATTTTAATAAAAAATGATTCGACTTATTTTCAAACTTAGTTATTCGAAAAATGTTCAGTTATTTTATCTTAGTTAACATATGATATGGTTGGTATTTAAGTAATTAAAACATTTACGTATTAAAAAACAATAATTACCATTGTATTTTAAGTTCACGATTGTAAATCTTCTTTTATTTGAAATAAATAGAAAAATACTATAGATGAAACAAATATAGAACTATCTAAAAAATCCGAATATATTTGTTTTTTGTATTATAGCATTATGTTTGAAAATTAGTCAATTGAATTTTTATTCGAATAATTATTAAAAAAAATCATTCGAATAATATCGTTTACGAATTATTCAAATAATTTTTTATTCGTATAATCATCTAGATAATATTTTGCTCAACTCTGATTGACATACGTTGTACTAAAAGTAAATTAAAAAATTGAATAAAAAAAAACTTGGTAAATAAAATCTATTTTCTTACTTGTTTCAATGTTTGAATTTCGTTTGACGGAAAAGTCAAAGTCCGTTGATCTTTTGATTAAACGTAAAGCCGTTATAATATGTTTATAAAAAAAAAAATTAAAAACTATTCAAATAAACATGGAAATTAAAAGATTGTCGAAACACTTTATATAATGTAGTAATGTGAAAAAATAGGATGCGTGCGTTAATATATATGTATTTACTTATATTTACTTATATATGGTTTATATCATATATTTTTTGATAAAGGTAGGCAAACTTATGAGAAATATTGTATTACATTGTACTGCACAAAACTAAAAGATTATCATTATAATATTATGTCTAATGTATACAAACATATAATTATAAATTCATATTATTCTTCTATACATCATACATGTATTTTATGTATTTAGTAATTTAATAAACTATCAATAGTCTAAAAATCTTAAATTATTTATGACAATATTGATGTACAATGTGTTCCGGGGGAAGCAACCGGCCGACATCATATGAAAGTATACCAAAAATGATGACAAAATGCCCTCTAAAGAGGGTGTCTAACTTTTTTATTTTTTAAGTTATGGGGCTATTAATATTTTTTTAACAAAACCAAACCTATTACGTTTTTTTTTTATGTATCTTCAAAACTTTTCAACATTTTAACGTATTTTTTTTTTATTTTAAAGCTCTTTAATTATCCTTTCATCCATCATAAGTAATTAAACCAGACATGGGCAAATTGAAGATACATAAACAAATTAGTATTTACAAAAATAAAATTAAAATACCTATATATTTTATGTTCATAAACAATTTTAGTTAGAATAATAAGAGCAATTCGCCTTCTACTTCAACTTCACTACAATTTATGGCAATAACAAAAAATGAAATATCGTAAGTGTTAGTTAAATTAGTATCGTTGTTTTTAAATAACAATAACGAATATAAAACTTTCCCAGTGAATGTAACACAACGCTAATTGATGAATTTTCCAATTTTAGTGGGCTCAACGATCTGGATATTTCAGATATAACATTCCATCAACTCGAAACTACGATAGAAAGTTAATCAAAAATTGATGAACCTTACTAAAATAACTAAATACGCACGTTTCATAAGGAAATTCGATAATTATTCGATTTAGAACTGCTATCACTAAATCAATTAAATATCGAAAAAATGTCAACGAATCAAACTATCGAAAAATTGAAGGTAACATATAAATTGGTATATTTTAAAAAAAATTACACATAATATAATATTCTGTACATATTTGTCTCAGGTCTGCGAAAAGATATTTTATACAGTTCATAACATATATTTGGTGAATATTCTAACTGTGCTCAATATGTTTGCACTGGAAGAAAGTTAAACGAACGCAATTTGGTCAACGAAGTATTGCAATGTGGTTTAATGAACGATATTTCCACTGCACTTCGACGTGTTGCTGATAATTCAAAAAGTTTATTACTCGATGTTGATACCAACATCTGCGAACAGTTTAACAGTGTCATTAATAAACAAATAGGCGGTAAACGAATAAGTTTTTCGCAAAAACAGTCGTACAGCACTAGAGTATATACTGCTGTAGTATCATTTAATACATATGGCAATTATATACGGGATATTCACAAAAAGATAACAACCAAAAGTCCAGGTACATTATTTAAAAAGTATAGTGAGCTTACTTTATATAATTGTGGCCTGAATATGAATTTAATTTATAATATTTTTGAGTTTTCTATAAAACAACGGTTTCCAAATTAAAAATTTGATTACAAATTACAATTAAATAAAATATACAACCAAAACTTTTATTTCACATTTCACGTTTTTATATTTTGGTTTATACTATTAGCTATGAGTAAAATTAAGAATTAAAATAATTTGTACAAAAATACAAGAATGGTGTAGATACAATAATTAAATAAATACAATATTTTGTTATGAATTATTTTTTAGAATTTATAATTTATGAATAGTATTAATTTATTATTATTATGTGGGTAGTTTATATTATTTCATGTGTATAGAAATCATAGCCAAACATTTTTTAATGCATACGGTAGATAAACGAAAAACATTAAGACGCAGGAGAGCACTTTTTAAATTATCTGAAGTATATAAATAAAAAAAAATATCATGTTGCCTCGACATTATGGATTAGCTGAACCCTTGGAAGAATTTTTAAAATTAGATAGGTACATTTAAAATTACAAATTATTATTTTTATTTAAGCATATATAGATAAACATTTTTTTTAATTACAAATTTTTTTTATTTTATTTTTAATGTGAAAACTGACAATGTTTTTCACTAACTAATTTTTCGATATTTGGTTGGATCTGAGACGATGCAATTCTGAGTGAATTTTCCAAGTGAATGTCAGTTAACCGAGCGCTAGTTTTAGATTTGACAATTTTCATTGGTGAAAAATTGTGTTCACAACTTCACAAGTGTAAATACTGCAAAAAAGAGACATCATTCTTAATGCGTTGTTTTGAAGATTAGGATATGTCTCCGTGTCAATATATTTCGAATAAAAAATTGAAAGTTCAACATTATTGTATTTTTCTTTTAATATTGTATTGTTCTGTAAATCAATGATTTCCATTTGCATGTTTTCTGGGACGTCATCAACTGATAAGGAAAATGGAATTGAAAACAAATTAAACAATTTTTCATTAGCTTTGAAATCTAAGAACCTCGAATCAAATTGGATTTTTAAATCAGAAATTGATTCTGTGTATTTTTCCGTTGAAGTGACATTGTATTTTGACAAACATGGGAAGTGAGTAGTGTTATTTTTTCTTAGCTGAATTTCTCACAGCAGAAGTTTATTTTCAAAAGATTTAATATGGTCAAATCAATTATGTATTAATTGGTTTTGACGTTGCAAGCGTAAATTCAGTTCATTCAAGTGCAATGTAATATCCGTAAGATGGGCAAAATCATTTTTCCATTCTGAATCATTAAGTTGTTCAAATTTTTTTCCTTTACTTGCAGCAAATTCAAAAATTTAATTTTTTATATCAAAAACCCTTCTCAATACTTTTCCTCTGCTGAGCCAACGGACATCTGTAAAATAGATTAGATCACCTTGTTCAGCATCTATTTCACTCAAAAAGTTTTTAAATTCTCTATGATTCAATACTCTTGATCTGATAAAACTTACTATTTTTACAACATCTTTCATAATAGTTTGAAAACCAACAGATTTTGCACATAATTTTTCTTGGTGGATAATGCAGTGATATTGCATCAGTTGTAAACAGTGTTAGGACTTATCTAAATAAATTTATCAAGATAAATTATTTAGATAATTTTTTTTTATCTTTTATCTTATCTAGATAAATAAATATAAGTCATCTAAGTATTTATTTTAGTTAAAAATTTTACTTACCTAGATAAATTTATAATATAAATTTTTTTGTGAAAATTAGCTAAATTAGTTTAAAATGTTTCATTTTAATCTCATCGTCTCAGTCACAATTTGTACGTAAAATACCATATTGGGCTAAAAATATATGATGTTATTCTGAAAATACTATAAATTAATCCTATTTATTAGGTACTTATTACTTATTAATAAACAATATCCTGTATTCGCCATTCTGTTATAAATATATATAAAATATGTATTCACATGACGGTATATATATTTTTTTAAATTAGTTATTTTAATTTTAATTTATATAATTATCTGTTATTTATCTAGATAAAATATATTTATCTTTTATCTGTATCTTAGATAAGATGTAGTATTGTTATCATTATTTTTATCCAGATGATTATTTTGTTATCTGTTCCTAACACTGGTTGTAAAGCACCACATGTACTCATTTATTTTTTAATTAGCGCTACGAGCCCTTCATTTTGTCCAACCATTGGTGGGGCTCCATCTGTTATAACTCCAGAAAGTTATTTAATTTTATGTCAAAACGGTTAAGTGTCGAGTTTAATGCATTAAAAATATTACAACTTTTTTAGTGCCTTTTATTGGAAAAAACGTGGCTAATTTTTCAATGATATTAAAATTAGAATCGATACCCTGAATAAAATTTGCTAATTGCGCAGTATCTGACAAATCTGTACTTTGGTCAAAGGATAGCGAATAAAAAATGAATTTAGAAATACGTTTTTTTAGGGTACTCTCAATATCAGTTCCTAGTTCTTCTATATGCCTTGCTACAGTTACCCCTGATAAACTCAATTTGGAAAAAAGTTGTTTTTGTGCTGGACATAAAATTTCAGAGGTGGCCTCCATACACTATTTTATAAACTCACCATCAGTGGACGGCTTCAATTTAGCTGCAATTTTTGTGCTATAATATAACTAGCTTTGACACTGGCTTCTGAGTCTTTATGACATTTTTTTTATACTTGAAGACTGACCTTGTATATTTTTCATTAACAATATGCAAGTTTGTCAATTCGAAGTTGTCCTTGTATCATATAATATTTTGCTGCATGTTTGGTATTATAATGTCGTTTTAAATTGTACTCTTTCATCACTGCAATCGATTCTTGACAAATCAAACATATTGCCTTTTCTTTAACTTGAATAAAAAAATAGCTATTGGACCATTTTCCTTGAAAAACGTAACTTTCATCCGAGATTTTACGTTTTTTACTCACCGACATATTGTACAAATATTACAAAGAAAAAGTATAAAATTAAAACTTTTACACATAAACGAGAATATTGTGCTCGTTCCACAATCGATTACGAACTAACAGACAATAATAATTATATCTTGGTAGGTAATTCAATTTATCTTATCACATATGTCCAGTGTTGAGAATAGATAACGAAAATTTCATCTAGATAAGATACAGATAATTTTATAAAAATTTATCTAGATACAGATAAAGATAAATATATTTTACATTTATCTAGATAAGATAAAGATAATCTAACTTTATCTAGATAATATTGTAGATGAAAATTTTTTAGTATAATATTCAAATAACAAATAACATTTGTTATTTGAATATTATACTAAAAAATGTTTGTACTTACTATGGAACTTCTTTACCTATGTGAAGTGTGAACATAAAGTAACTTATAGTTAATAGGTACCTACAACCTACTACCTATCACATGTCTAATCAATAAACAGTCTTTTCGTATGGAAAGCTATTTTTAGTGTTTTTCCATATGTATAGCCTAGGCGAATAATTTAAAAACAATTATTGTTGAAATCGTCAACCGTTAATACCCGCATCGTTTATAAATAGGTACTATAATAGTATAGTAGTATTTATAATCAATGATACCATGAATTCAATTTCAATAATATTATATAATATTATTTATATTATTATTTTGTATGGCGACTGGCGAATTAATCACGTGCGCCTTTATCTTCGAAAACGCAGCGATTAAAAATTAAAATATATCGCCTAGTGTCTAATGTCCTAGTTTATAAGTCTAAAGCCACTTAGGTCTTAGGTTAAAACTCATTATGAATATAATATGTACTGTTGGATAATGTTCTGTCCTCGGCTTTGATAGAAAATTTTAGTAAAAAAATTAATATTATTCATGAAAAATGTATACGATTTAAATAAATTTATCTAGATAAGAAAATATGTCATCTTAGATAACCAATAGATAAATGGCAAAATAGTAATCTAGATAAGATAATAGATGAGTAATTGTTTATCTAGATAATTATCTAGATAAATTTATCTAGATAAGTCTCAACACTGCATATGTCCGATAGCGATAGCTTAACTGTTATAATTTTATTGAACTAGAAATTGTTAAATTTAAAACGTGATCGCGGGTCGCATATTATGGCAGGCGGGTTGAAGACCCTGCTATATATATGGATTAGTAAAATTATTGGTATTTTTTAAGTTTAGCATTTATTATATTTTTCAGATTTTACGAAGAATGTTTATTATCTGAAATTGTTGATTCTCAGCACAGAAAACAAATGCAAAAAAGTGATATTATTGACCCCCCACACAACAAAGAAAATATTATAAAATATAAAGAAAAAAATTAAAAATACAATTATAAATTATAGGTATTATATTTGTTAAACTTATATAAGTTTTTTTATAACAGGAAATTTTTGCTCGTTGCCCTTTTATTATATTAATATAATATGATAATAATTTATTTTTTAAATAAAAATATGGTGATAAATAACAGATCACATACTAAATATATTGATTGATTTTATACATTTGATAAACTAGTTTAATTGTGTAATAGGTACTTATATAGTAGTTTATATAGTAATTATAAAATAAACAGTTACTTATATAAAATATTTTTTTGCTCAATTTATGTTGCAATTTGTTAATATTATATTATACAACTATACATTTTAAATTAGTTATTTTTAGGCAGTGATTGTACCCAGTCTCCAAAAAATACAGATTGATAAATAAAGATTTTAGAGCATTATTATTATCATTACGAGTATATTATAATTATTATATTGGGTATATCTACTACCAACATATTATTATTTAAAAAAAAATATTTTTAATTACTTATTCTCAAATTTTAATGTAGCATTATCAGTTGAACGTAAAAGATAAGACACGAAAAATTAATACTAATTTAATTGCGTTGTATTTATTTTATTAACCATTTATTAGATTTTAGTAAAATCATTTTTCTAGAAGTATTATATTTTAATAAGTAATAATTCAATAAATACAAATCAAGCTTTGTTATAATACAGTTTCTACGATCATTGGGACATAAATTTAGGTAAGCAGTATCTTAAATTACAATTGGTAGTTCATAGGTACGCGAGGGTATAGAAAATATTACGGCGGCATTAGCGTATAAATGTTCGCTCAAACCGAAGCGGTAGCGGCAGCGGTAACTTCAGCGGTATTTATCACTTTTTAAATACCGCTGATCTAACCTAACCGGAGCGAAATATTTCGCCAAAAATTACTAGTCGACATTGTGACACCCATGCGCGTAAATGTATTTTGTTATTATTATATTTTTTTTACTAATATTAATATTTAAAAGTACAAAACAACATATTTCTATATTTTTTTAAATTGTTATCATACCATAGGTTATATATGATGGGATATTCTTTAACAATAGCTATTAACTGTTCAACTTTATTAGTCATTTTTATTATAAAAAATTAAATTGTAAACAATAGAATCGTTCATACATTCAAACACCACGACGTTAGATTCAACTGCGAGGTGTAAACTTCAAGGTGTACGATTACGATGAATAGATATGTGTTTGATAAATATATTAATAATATGAGTTGGGAATTTACAACTGATTACGCAGCGGTAAGCGAAAAATATAGTGTCTGCAGCTAAAAATAAAAATATCACGCTCAATCTTGCGGTAACATTTTCGCCGCGGTATTAATTTCGCGCTAGTGAGTGCACTCGTATTAAAACGTATGGACATTAAATTTCGCTGCCACTACCGCCACCAATGAATTTTAAATGAAACGTTTGTACTAGACCAGCGGTGGCCAAACTTTAGAAAGCCATAGAAAAAAATTTTTACTTTAAAGTTATCAGAATTTTAGGTATAGTTTCTTTTAAAACTGCTATAGTTTCTTTACACATTATACACATACCTTTATTTTGCCATTCTATAAAAAAGTAATCGTCCTCCCACTGATTTTTAAAAACACGACATTCTGAGTAGATTTTCCGTTTTTTATAAACATAATTAATTTTTACAATACACAATGTAATAACAATACTAACTTTATATTAGTTACGTCCTGACGGCAGACCAATAATTACTGTGTTCGTTGCACAACCAATATTATCTACATTCTACAGCCATCATGATCGTACGAAAATAAGATAGGATACGATAATGTTATTTATATTATTAAATGACATTGTAACAACATAAACGCTACAGTATGGCGATACGGGATTAAATATGAAGAATGTATACTGTATTTTTAATTTTTTTTTTTTACGTAAATATAAAATATTATAGTTCTTTTAAGGGCCAGATATCAAATGATGGCAGGCCGGAGTTGGCCCGCGGGTCGTAGTTTGGCCACCACTGTACTAGACGAACGTTCATAGACAAATAAACGGAGCTCCCAAACGAGCACTCGTCGTCAGCTAGTTGCCGATTGCGAGTAGTAGGCGTGACTTAATCGTCGCTTTCTAGAGAGCACATTTCAAAGTTTTTAAACTACAATTTTTTAGTTTAATTAAAATTTAGTGCATGCAAAATAGTTTTTTTATGTTATACTCAAACGGCCTGCCTTGCATATACATCGCATAAAAAAAAAACAGGGAAAACGAACTCATAGGCGTTTTTTAGTTCATCCTCTAAACTTGAAAAGGCCTCGGAAGGCCAATTCCAAGTTACATTTATGACTTTAAGATTCCATGCAGATGAGTTCTCAAAGTACTACCATATGTCAATTTCATCATTTGATGAACTGGTAAGTAAAATGATTATTATTATAATATGACTGACTTAAATTGTTCAGTTTTAAAAATTATATTGAAAATAATTGTATTCATATAAAAATAAATTATTATTTTAATTTTTAGTTATCGTGAGTAAAGCATATATTGCAAAAAGAAAATACAATTCTACGAGATTCAATACCGCCTGGAGAAAGATTGTCAGTGACATTAAGGTAAAACAGTTATACCTTGCATAAATATATTATATATTACATATAAGCAAAACCATAAATGCATTGATATTTAATGAAGTCGCAAAACTAATTTAATTATATATTGTTATTGTGAAATAAAAAATAATGGTAGGTATCATTCTTAGCTCTCTAAATATGTATAGCACAAATAATACAAATTATCAATTAAATTTTAAATATAATATTTATTTATAATTTTAATGGGTATTACCCTTTTACGATGTATAACAATTATTAAAATATACGTATTTACAATATAATTAATTACAATATCAAAACCATACAAAATTAAAAGGTATTCAAAGAAAAAGAAAATCAGGGTTCGTATTGGCATTTAGCATGAGACGCCTCAATGGTTTATTAGATAAATAGTTGGTGGAGCAAGTTGGAATATAAAATGGAGCGTGAGATCTGGTGTGTTTATGAGGAACTTTAAAATTTAACTGTGATAAAAGGTATGGAGAAGCAGTTTTACCACTTAAAAACCCATGCAGGAAGTTAAGGTCAAGTGTTACTTGCCGTCAGTTAGCGAGTTTAATTTAAGGAGATCAAAAATAGGTGTATAGTCGTGAGGTCCTTGGGAAACTCCTAATAAAAAGCCAACGAATCGCAAAAATCTACGTTAAACTCTTTCAATTAAGTAAACGTCGTAAGCATTATATGGAATCCAGATAACAGAACCGTACTCGAGAATCGGACGAATTAACATGCATAATAAAGTGCTTCAATAGATTTTTGTAGTTTAAAATCAGAAGCTGTCCTCATCACAAAACCAAGTACTTTATAAGCTCTGCAAAAAATAATTTCTATGTGAGACCGTGGATCAAGCGAAGTATTAAATTTAATACCAAGATCAATGATATAATTAACACGTGAAATATTGTATGTACCTGAGTGATAAGTGTATGATATAGGATTTAGAGATCTATTATAAGTCATGATATGACACTTGTCGATATTGAGTGACAATCCTAAAGCTTGAAACCAAGTAACAAACGATGCAAGTCTCTTTGTAACTTAACGCAGTCATTTGGAGGGTCAATGTGCATAAATAATTTCATATCATCTGCGTAACAAAGTAATTTACAGTGGGCTAGGTTACACACTTCACCGTTGACAAGAATTGAGAATAAAATGGGAGATAAGTGTCCACCTTGGCGAATACCAGATGTGGTCAAAAACAAATTAGATCTCACACCAAATAGTTTGACCCACTGATACCTTGAACTGTGATATGATCTAAACAAGGTAAAGAGTGGTTCACCAAAACCAGTTTTTTCAAGAACATTTTAATTAAAATGCGATGATCACTAAGTCAAAAGCCTTTTTGAAATCGGTATACAACACATCTACCTGAGACTTCTGGCTGAATGCATTAAAAACATAATTGCAGAATACAAGGTTGCAGGTAGTTATTGAAAGGACAGGAAAAAAGACATGTTGTTCTTCCATAATAATATTGTTAATAGATGGTTGTATTATAATTAAGACAAGCTTTTCGAAAACCTTAGAAATGTGAGATAGAATAGTTATGGGTCTATAATTGGGTATAATTGAAGGATCAACATAATTGGGGATGGTAGTGATGGAACTGAGTTTTAGTATATATGGATAAACATTTTTATCCAGAGATTTATTAAAGATGAGCCAAAGAGGGTAAGAAATTATGGATCTTAATTTTGAAAAGTAGTTCACAGCATATACCGTCAGGACCAACAGACCAGTTATTCCGCAGCTCTTTGAGACCATAATATACATCATCAATACTAAGATTAATGTTTCTAGGCAGATCTGGGATGTTTAATGAATCCACATCTAAATCAATTTTAGTGGAAGAGTAAATAGATGAGAAATATGAAGAAAACAGTTCAGCTAATTCCTGCTCATTAGATGAATTTTAGTCCATTATAGAATAATTCTTTAAGAACACTGACACGATTACGATTGTTCCTTATAAACTTCCAAAATGGCGAGGGTTTTTATTGAGCGATACTTCAGAATTTTCAGTGTATCTCCTGTAGTGCTTCCTAGACTCAAATTTGTATTTGGCTCGTAAAAATGAAAATTGTTTGTAGGCAGCCATATACGATGTTTTTTATACCAAAAATGAGAATTTTTTATTGTAATAATATTTCTTTTAGCTCAGCAGAAAACCATACCGAATAAGACGACTTTTTAAAGCGACCTACAGGAACATAAGCGATAATAGTTTGATGCAAAGCATCATAGATGATGTTCATAGCCGAATCAGCGCTGCGGGAATCAATAGTAGAATGCCAATCAAAAGAATTCATGAAAGAGCGGATGTAATCAAAATTTGCACGTTAGAAGTTATAAAAACTTTGAGTTTTATCACAGCTAGGGGATGTAAAACTTACAGATAGTGATATGTTTAGAGCTGGATGAGAAAAATCAACAGGCACCAAAGGCTTAAGAGATTTTTCCACTTCAACAAGAATATTACTACAAAATACCAAATCCAGAATCGAGTTCTGGCAATTAACTACATTGTTATTAATTTTATTCGGCCTCTAAAGATCATTTGTGACTCAAAAGAATCCACTATGCGAGTTATGTCTGAGTTTGGATCTTTAAAACAAGCAAGTACTAACACTATTGGTAAATTACGCTTAGTGAAGGTCATAACTCCACTACATCGTTCTTGTCATGAAAAGCTAAATAAAAGAATAGGTGATGGGGAATCGAACTCAAAGATTATGCATGTCAACGGTATACCCACAGTGGAAGCCTCCCTTTCAAAAAACGAAATTGTACATACGATTCACTCCTAAACAACTTTTCAACTACTGTCTCTGTCAAATGGTTTCTATCAAAACTGCCTTGGTCTGCGTACTAAATTAAAGAATTTTAAATGTAATGTTTCTATCTTAAATTGTAATTTTGTGGTGTTAAATAAAACTTGGCTAACGGATAATATCCATAATTGTAAACTAGGTCTTACTAATTATAATATTTATAGATATGACCGTTTTAGTTTAAGTAGTATATACATCTACGAAGTGGTGGTGTTCTTATCAAATACTTTTTAATCTACCTGTGTTGTGTTCTCGCTACGCGATGTGTATGCGCGGACTCGGGAACGATCTATAGATCCCCACACCATTTGTTTGTCGCGGAATGAGTCTAAGTACTTATACACAAATTAGCGGGGCACAACAATCTGTGCAACCGGTGATCAAGATGCAGTGAGTTACAGAAGACCGACGTAGCGTAACCGAACGTCTCGATCGACCGCCTCCATCGAAATCTACGTACCGAAACAAAGTACTTGGCGGTACATACGGTACCCAAGCTCCACGAACTGCAACAAGGACCGACGGGTTATAGTTACGCCAATAACAAGCGGCAATCGAACGGGACATAATATGAGCCACAGTGCGCAACATACAGTCGCAACAAAAAATGCGCGTAAACAATCGGTTGGTCATATCAACCATACGCGCGCTACACGACGACAGAAATTTGGGTAAGTCACACAGGGATAGCAATGGAAATAAGTCATCCCAATTCACCGAATTTCCGTTCGCTCCATGTGTACCATATCAGTATAAAATTAAGAGTCGCGCTGGAACAATTGGCATGACACCGCGCGACGTCCTATCGTCGGAGTTGATTGGCGATTTGACGGGCTGCCAAAACCATTTCATTTTAAACAATGTGCGGATCTCATGCCCGCGACTGAACTCATATTTTTTAATCACTTTGTAAGGGCCAATTACCCAAAGCACGATACTTAACACGTCTACCCATCGATGTAATGACGGCGGCGACGGCACGTATCGAAGACGGTGGCAGGTATATTGACCGATATCGACGGACAAGGAAACCGATGGTGTTTCGTATTTCATATAAACATTGCAGGTTGACGGTACACCACGGGGTTGAGTGGGAACACCGGCGGCGACACACACAACAACGGTGGCCCGCATACGTGCTTTAACACGGCCGGCACTTGAACACAGGTCAATGACCGTTCATTGGTTCCATTGGCAGCGCGTGCTGCACAAATAGCATTGGGAGGGAGCTGCCTGTCCCTAAACTGTTCACAACTATACGGTCTTACGGAATTCGGCGATACTAATAAGGGCTCGAACCTAGACACCAACTTGGCCAACGGCATGCTATGAGCCACCAACCTACAATCTGACATATGATCACGAGTCAACAATCGTACAGCTATTGTGCGGGGCACGGTTGAAAAGGTATCGGACACCAACAGACTTGACGGCAACATTTCCAAAAATCGTTCATTCCGAACAATAATACTCGACGTATGTGTGTCAAAACGGTTTTGGACTCGTCGACGAGGTCACGCATAGTAGAATGTAAAGCATGCGAGTACTCATCAGCCTTGTTAAGCTCAAATAAACAATTTAAGACCATCAGATCAAAGGACTTTAATTCCTGCCTCCACAGCAAGTCTAAGTCAACAACGTGAAAGGAATATAAAAAGGCTAAACTATTGTCGGTATGGACATGAACTGCCAAGTCGTGTATACTTCAAAGTTGCGATATCACGGTCGTTCGCTTTACAGTATTGAATTGCAATAATCTCGTAAGACGACGGAAACGTTCTTCATCTTCGGCCATGGTAGCGGACACAACCCTACGCTTCTATGGAAGACTACAACCGAATAATGTTCTAAGGAACTTAGTCACGACACCACACGGTAAACAACCGGCGTGAGTGGACAATAATCAAAACGTTATATGAAATATCTCAAAGCGACCGGCCCTAATAATAAATAATAATATTGATATATCGGTGATATCACTTCAACGAGATAGGTAACGTTAGTACCTACAGTTGATATATCGGGTATATCGGGACCGATTAATTAGTTATAATCTCGATATATCGACGATGCCAAGAATAACGACCGGCATGGTATACGTAGGGTACTAAATTCACGACGCTCTGGATATATCGACGATATCCAGGTAGTGCGTACTTACCTAACACTGTATTCTAATAAAGATAATTGGTAGCAACAATTTGCCCGACACAGTTAACTAAACGTATTATATATACCTATAACCCATATTGGATATACAATAGGCGCGCAGTACACATTAAATAAATGTAATTTAGGTATAATAATAATATTCACTAACGGGAAAGACCGGTCAACTAATACACCTCCGGTCGATCTCCGGTGAACACCCAAGCACTATACTCGATACCTGAAATACCAGGGCAAACACAACTAACACCCCCCGTACACCGCTACCGAACTACCCCCCTATAAGGTCGGATAAAACCACGCTCTGCTACCAAATGTTGTGCGCCGAAGTCACTCCTACGATTGGTGCGGTTAGAGGCAATGACTTGCCGGATGCTGTGGATGGGAGAAGGTTACCCACAGTGTACAATTTAATAGACAATATTATAATAGTATAGGTATCTAATAATGGACGCAGTGAGCAACACGTGTATTAATATATTATGAACAATAATAGGTACAATAATAATAATTATTATAAGTGCCGTATGCAATTCAACATGCGCTACAACCAATAGTAATAATAAATAATAATTTGAACAGCAAATAATGAAAATAATTTAACAATAAGACCTGATCGACACTTTGGCGCAGTTTAGGATGGATCCACGGTCCCAGCTGGAAATGTGACAGCGTCTTCCACGTCAACAACTAAAGTCAGCACCGCGGCGCAGTTGAATGACGGCCCAGCTTTGACACGTATAATAAAAAGTTCGCCGATGGGCGTGACACAATTCGTCAAACTAAGACTCTCACGAAGTTTACGACGCTTGATACGTATATGTAATATTAGAATTTATATAGATTTACGGCTGTCAAACTGTGTCACCTGAGTAAAATACTCAAATTTAAAGACTAAGATTGTTAAATATGCATAATAATCTAAAGTGAGTACAAGGGTTCTCTACAATACATTTCGTGTTAATTTATTTATATTTCCATGTTAGTATAAGGTGTCCATTTTCCTTCTTGTTCTGCGTCGCAGTGCCTAGCGTAATCATATTTGTTCCGTTAGAGTGGGGCAGGTTATATTATAAATTTAATTATTAGGTGTAGCTGAGCCGGTCGACATCCTCTGGGTCGGCAGTAAGGATTCGTGTTTTTTATTATAACTTACAATTAACTTAAATTAATTTATTTTAAAATTTTTTTATATGTCGATAGTCAACTATAGGGTTTAAAATAATAAAAACTAAATTTAGATTTGATTAAAAATACCTCGTTATTTATTAAGTTTATATTAATAAAAATCAGTTAAGTTAAAATTAAGTTAATGAAAATTAAATTTTAAAAAGTTAAGTTAAAAAGTTAAAATTTACTTAACTTTAACTTTTTAACTCGTTTATGCCCAGGCTTGCTTCTCGTTTCACAACCTGAGTAGATAACCGTGGACTATACGTTCCGTCTAGTAGTGTAACTGTATAAGGTTAGGACCTTACATCGTATACTATGGCTGCATTATAAATGCGTACTACGCGTTGAAGACATTATTATTGACAAGTCGCAAGGTGACTGATTTCTATTGCGCATGTGTCTCAGTACAGCATATTTATCATATTTATCACTTGACTAGCGGTGACAAATTGTGCGTAATAACGGTTGTACCAATCGTGAGCGTGAATGAGTGATTAGATTTGCTACAATTCCCCTTAGTTTTGTTGGCTTAAAATATTTACCTAGTAGCTTTATCCTTAGTATATGATCCAAGGTTAGGACCGTCACAGACAATTATGATGCGTCCCGGCTCACGATAACGGTAGTATCTAATGTCAGTCAAGTTATTTTTTAAGATATTTCTCTAAGAGGACTGGTGTTACCCATAAACCTATCAATTAAAAAGATGATTAGAATCAATATTTAAATTTTTTTCATCGATTTTCCGATTATTAACCTGATTAATGCGAAAGATTGGTACGGATGACGTTGAATAGTACCGTTATCATATTGCATCATAATTTTCCATGACGGTCCTAACCATGTCAAAGTAGGTATTATAAATGACACCCGAGTACCGCGACCTACACTACTTAATCCACTTGATCCATGGGTTCTCAACCTATACCATTTATATCGCACACAGCGCGGATGTCGCCGTACCACGTGGATTGTAGACTACTGAGATGAAACTGTCGCTAGGTTCATGATAGTCAGGAGCCAATTTTCAGGTCATGGATTATAACATTGATTATATCTATAGTATAGCAACATTTTTATCCCCACTTTTTACTGTGTGTTACTATTTGCTAACTCATTGGTCGCATACCTATAATATCACGACTACTCACTAATAACTATAATACTTCATCCAAGTCCATCCATTAATATAAGGTATATCCTGTTGTCTTGAAATCCACTTCAACAACGGTTATCGCTGAAAATGAGTTTCTTCCGCAAGCTATTTGGATGCAAGAAAAAAAAAATAAAAGAACCATCACAGTCGACTGAAGTTGATGCGTTGGAAAAATTACGATCTACTGAACAGTTGTTGAGGGAAAAAAGTGAAACCTTGAAAACAAATATTAAAACAGAGCAAGCTATAATAAAAGAGAATGTCATCAAAAATAAACAAGGTAGATAATATAACTTACTTGAAACTCTCACAGGTACCTAATAATTATTTCTTAAATTAACTTAACGTTTTTCATTTTTTTTATTGCAGTTGCGTTGAATGCGTTAAATCGTAAGAACCGTTTCAAGCTACAGTTATCCCGGAATGACAGTATGTTATTAACTGTTATTAAACAACAGTCAGCTTTGGAAAATGCAAACACAAATAATATTGTGGTTGATTTAATGAGTTCGACTTCATCCGCTGTTAAAATGGCTAATCAAAATGTGTAAGTGTCATAAATTTTAGACTTAATTTCTGATTGGATTTTGACTGTATGTAAACTATTATAATGAATAGGTACTTTCTTGTTTAGAATTCAAATATTCATTAAATATTACTTTATATTATTCGATCATAATATTATAAAAAGGTACCTACTAGAAAAAAAAATAAAAAATATGACCACCACACTACCACTTAGGTATAAATTCTTATTCATTAATAATCACTAATCAGTTATAGAATGTGGTGATTTACCATACATTTGTAATCCTATATACAAACTGTATAAACTATTATTCAAATGACTGGCAATACCACATTTTTAATTTTATTGAATAAAGAAAAATCATGTTTCCGGCCTCCAAGCCCAGGGTTACCATAATTTTCTATCAGCTCATTTAAATGGTTAACTATTTTTTTTCCTGCAAAAATAAATAGTTTATAATATATTTAACATATTTATGTATACCTACTTGTATATTAATTATTTATTGTGGCTGTACAAGAATAATATATCTTACAAAAAAAATTGAAAAGATTACTCGTTGGTGAAAACTCTGTAACTAGAAAAAAACACAATAAAAAAATTTAATGTTTATGCAGAGATGGTTGAGTGCAAATTTAAGATTAAGACTAGCTAGCATAAAAATTAGAAACCAAATACAAATTTGGTGAGGTAGGTATTTAATATTTGAATTTGAATAAAACTTGAAAAACATCATTTCTGTCTTAATAAATGCTACCTATGACGTGCTAATAGATGTGTTTCACATCAAAAATTAATATTTTTCATTAAATTAAAACCAATATAGTCTCATAATAGTTATAATATGTTATATCATAATTCATAAGTAACATGGAAGGCTGGGAAAGTTAATAAATATTTTTAACTCTCTAATTTAAGTTAATATGGATACATTTAAGTGGTTCAAAGTAACTTTCAACTAGTACCTAAGTTAATATTCAGTTACCAATTTTTTATTAAATATTTACAAATAATGTCTAAGTACAAAAAGCACATTTTATAAAAGTAATAAATAATAATACAAAAAAAAATATATAGAAAAAAAATTAATTATAAGAATAGGTTGGTACTAGGTATACCTAATTAATAGAAAAATTAACAGCAAGAGTGGTATCTCTCAATTATAGAACTCTATCAATAGAAGTTGTTAATTAGTTAATTATTTGAGAGACCACGGTATAAAAGTCTCTTCAAATTTCTAACTGAGTGATCTAGTAGTGCTTTTGTTGAGAGGTTTAAAATGAATAACGCATCATGTGTACGATTGTAATTTCTATGGAAAGTTATTTAAGCATTCAACACTTCAATAACGGCCAACATTTTTTTATTTACAATACATATAAAAATATAAAATTACAATAATTTATAAATAATATTTCTGATTATTCATAATTAGTTAGTACAAAAGAAAATCAATTTTAAATTTAAGAGGTTTATTGGTAAAATAAAAACCTAACTTGACTATAAAATAATTTAGCTTATTAGTAACTGCATGGACAAAAATTTAACTTATTAAATAGGAAATAACTTTTAAAAAAAAGTAACTTAGTTTAGAAAAAACTTTATAACGAGTTAATATCAAGTTTTGGTAGCTTGTGTTTATATACTTTAAAGTTAGGACTCATATTACTTTAATAATAGTGACTAATCAAATTAATTTAATACAACTGTATATTTCATCAATTTATTAGCGCTTAGTGTATAATTTCATATGCTTGATTATAAATAAATGGTTGTTCTATATTTATTAAAAATATTTAATTCACTTCAATGAACAAGAAATATTAATTCTTCTTACAGCAACATAGATGATATTCATAATTTGATTGATGATATAGCAATGTCACAAGATTTAACTCAAGAAATTACCGAGGCCATTTGTACTACTAGATCGGAAACTAATGGAGATGAGGTAAGAAAAGTTAATTTTGCTTAAAGATTATATTAAAATTATTTTGAATAGATACACTGTATTTGAAACATTGATATTGCATTTCTCTGATGGCTTTATTTGTATTGGTTTTTGCTAAATAAATAAATAATAATAATAATAATAATAGTAATAATAATACTGTTATACAAATGTTATAATCAGAGAGCGGATCTTTAGGTTTTTATATATTTTTATTGGCTTTATGAAGCTTTAAGAGGATGAAAAATGTGGACCATTTATCCATTTATCATAGAGTTCATGGGAAAAATTTATTTTGCATATTTTAGCATATTTTGGACATTAGAGTATATTTAAACTATTTTTCATGTTTTAGAATATATTCAATTATTGATCATAAAAAAGCATATTTTATTAATTTCTAGGGAAAAAAATTTTGATTGAAGAATGTTAAAAATAAAAACCATTGAATTGTCTACTTGGTTGTAATTAAATTGGTAATGATGATCCATTTAAATAATTTATCTTTCACTAAGGAATAGCCCATAACAGTTATTTATTGTTTTTATTAAACTATTTAAGAATTAAAAAAAAAATCATACTATCACATATTTACAAGGTTACCTTGTATCTATTCTGGTAATTGTTTATTTATAATGATTGATAATTTTCGAAATTTTGATGAATTTTGACAAAATTCGAACTTTAAATGCTTATAAAAAAATATCACACTTCCATAGAATGGAGCGTGAGATCTGGTGTATTTATGAGGAATTTTAAAATTTAACTGTGATAAAAGGTGTGGAAAAGCAGTTTTACCACTTAAAAACCCATGCAGGAAGTTAAGGTCAAGTGTTACTCTGCGGTCAGTTAGCGAGTTTAATTTAAGGAGATCAGAAATAGGTGTATAGTCGTGAGGTCCATGGAAAACTCCTAATAAAAATTTTGTTTACACACAAAAAAACATATTTAATTTTATACTATTCAATTATAGATGGTTTGATAGAATATAATGCTAGTGTTGAAGTCAGATGCCCGTTTTCTGTTAAAAATTATGAAAGTTTGAAACAAGCTCTTCTTGAAAAGAAGGTTAGTTTTAAACCTATTTTTGTACTTCGTAGTCAGATGTAATTAATATAAAACAGGGAGTCAAGTGGATGTCGCTTTGCTGTACAGTAGGTTACAAGTAGATCACTGTATAATGGATGGTATTAAATTTGAATTCAATGATATAATATCATCGTATACGAAAAACGATTCTGATCGGAGACGGTATGTCAGTCTAGGATATTTTAAATTATATTGATATTGTTATTTTACGGTACCTGCTAAGTTGAATTAATATTATTCATATTATTTAATTATTAACCTAAAATTATCAGTGATGCTAGAAAAATATTATAATATATACTTTTACTCGTTAAAATTGATTTTAATATGTAATTTCGTCCAAATTTGAACTTAAAATGTTTGTAAAAAATAACTGTGTTTATATATTTTTTAGATTTTTGGTTTACAGTATGTACTATTTATTAGAATCTTTATTTTAAATTTTCAATCCTTTCAAAAAAGAACCGCTTTTGGAACCGGAACCTTTTGAATATTGGGAACCGAAACCTCACCGAAACCCTTATTTAAATTAATTTTATTACTGGAACCTCACCGGAACCCTTATTTAAATTTATATAAAAACCCGAACCTTACCAGAACCGATACTTTCAGTTTTCAAATTTTTTTACATATGTATAAAACCTAAACAGGCATCGAATTTTATATTTTTTATGAACTGAAAAGAAACCGAAACATTAATGTTTGTTTTTCTGAGAACCGAACCGGAACCGAAATTTTAGTTTTTCTAAAAACTGAACCAGAACCGGAACCGTAAAAATCATCAAGGTCCCTGTATAATTTTGGTCTAATAAAAAAAATAAAAAAAAATAATAACAATTAATTACTTTTTATAACATTTTTATAGTATATTTTAGAACTTTTACATTAAAAAGAAGAATCTTATAATAAATTATCCTACAAGAATTAGGAGCTAATTAAAACTATAAATGACGTTTTTGTTAGTAAACACACAATTATACTTATTGTACATTATAGATTTTGAGCTGAACGTGGAATGTACTTATTGGTTTTACAATGATGTGTGTTTTTTTAATTTATTATTTTTATTATGTATGTATACAAAATAAGTAGCCGAAATAATGATTAGGTTTTCAACTTCAGTATATTTTCTGATGGGAAAGTGAATCTAGTTGGTATTTTGAGAGGTGAAATTGAAAATTCTGTAAAAGCTTAAAATACCTAGCGTCGGTAAAAAAAAAATATTTAAGGAAAATCATTATTATAAGACATATTATGCAACATGGGTATTATAAAAATTAAATATAAATATAGAGTTGTTTCATCTTAATACAAAAACATTTGTCATTGGTAAGCACTACGTATAATTTATCTGAATAGGTACCGTGTTAATAATATGCAAATGTATATTACCTATATAATATTGTAATTTTATTATTGTCCATTGTAATTAAATACATCCACTTTTATCTCTGTCCATTTATTATTAGTACAATAGACTACACTTAAAGTATTTCAAAATGTTGTCATTGACGACTACCTATTTAATTAATAAGCTGAATTAATATTTATATAGGAAGAATTACAAAAGGAATTAGAAAATCTTGAATTGGAAAAATTAGATGAAGAAATAATAAATACTGATCTGGTGCAAGCTACAAACAATCCAATGCAAGTTGTGCCAACAATCAAAAGTATTATTATTTGAAATTATTATACTAAGTATTATTTATTTTAACTCAATCTTTTTTTTTAGAAAATAAAACCAAACAAATTCCGTGATGACATAAAAGAGTTATTTTATAGGTCTTCAAAATAATTTTCAAATTAAGTTTGGATAAGATAGTAATATTAGTGATTAGTTTAACATTGAAGCTTATAACTTAAACATTTTTTTTTGCTAGTAAATCAAGATCTATACATAATCAATTTATGTGTACAAATGTACAATAATTTAAAATTCAGGTGTCATTGTTATCAATAAATATGAACTAATATTAAACTCTTATTATTATTAAGAAATGTTTTGCTTTTTATACCTACAATAATAGTATTTTGTTTGGTCATTTTGCAATCAAATATAATATTTAACATATCACTTAATTTTTAGATTCTGAGCAGAGCAATTTTTTTATTGTTTATGTCATAACTAGGGCTCGTGAGTTCATGTATTTACATATCAATCTTACTAAGTCGTATTAATTAATGCTATGTGACATAAAAAATTATTTCAAGGTACTGTGGTTGAGTAGGTATATGAAGTTGTATTTTGTATATTTTTGCATATTTAGAGGTTTTTTGACTATTTGACATATTTATGCGTTTTTCTATTTTATTGTGCATATTTGTCGTATTATTACCAACATTTGATGAAAATACAATAATTTATATTTTCACACTGTAAAATATATGGGAATTTTCACAACGTAAAATTATTAAATATAAAACGTATATAGCGGTTTAAGTGCGTACGAACGTAGATATACGAACGTAAGTATATTATGTACCCCACATTAAGCAATTTGTGGACATGTTATAATATAAAATGGTCTTAACACTTTTACATTAGTTTATTTTTGACTTTGTCAGTCGTTATTGTACTTATGAGTAGGATGCTTTGGTAGGTTCAAAGCCACACCACTTCACCACATTTACTACCTTCACCACCCTTCACCACCACATTAACCACCTCGACCACCCTTCACCACCTTAACCACCTCGATCACCCTTCACCACTTTTATAAATCACAACATATTTTATTGGCTATCACCTGGAATCAAATTACCTCCACCATATATACCTAGCCACCAAAGTTAACCCTATCATATTATTGTACACATATCATATTATTGTACGTGCGCCAAATTATTGTATATACACATTATTGTATATATGTTACGGGCAATGTGGAATACCGGGCAATGTGCACTTTGCCGGGTCAATGTGGTCCTGACCGGGCAATGTGAACAGCGATTTTTTTTTTTTTAAGCATCTTATATTATTGTTTATTTTTATAATAAATTATAACTTTATTACATAAAGATATTATGGATATATTAATAATAATAATTTAAAAAAATAAAAAAAATTAACTAATATCATTATGGTATTTTTTTAATAAATTAAATTCAATGACATTTAAACTATGACTATCTTTGTTATCTATCGTATTACCTATATTTATACCAATATTTTATATCAGTATGTTATATATTATCGATCGAATTATTATATTATACGATAAAGTAAATTACTTTAAAATTTACTAATTTTATTCTAATTTTTCTAATAGTAGGTAACGAAGTATATAATAGTGTCGTACTGTTGTGTGAAGTACAAAAACTCGACTGATTAGTGGTTAGTCGAAATATCAATTGTTGTTCATATTATATTGCTGACTGATTTTATCAAGACAGCTATTAATTTTATCATTCCGATATGGACATATCACATATCAATATGGAAAAACTATGATTCTTAAGTAGGCAGTACGATAGATAACAAAAATAGTCATAGTTTACTATAAAATGTCATTGAATTTAATTTATTAAAAAAATACCATAATGATATTAGTTAATTTTTTTAATTTTTTAAATTTATTATTATTAATATATCCATAATATCTTTATATAATAAAGTTATAATTCATTATAAAAATAAATTAATATAATAATTCGATAGATAATATATAACATACTGATATAAACTATTGGTATAAATAGGTAGTACGATAGATAACAAAAATAGTCATAGTTTAAATGCCATTGAATTTAATTTATTAAAAAAATACCATAATGATATTAGTTAATTTTTTTAATTTTTTTAAATTATTATTATTAATATATCCATAATATCTTTATGTAATAAAGTTGTAATTTATTATAAAAATAAACAATAATATAAGATGCTTAAAAAAAAAAAATCGCTGTTCACATTGCCCGTTATTCCACATTGTCCGTAACATATATATGTCGTAGCCACTTCATGAAAACGATCTTTTCATTAAAAGATGACCATTTCATGAAATGGAAACGGATATTTTACACTTCGTGAAATTCAAAAATATTTCACAAAATGGTCACTTTTTCATGAAGTGGTCACTCCAATTTAACATCGTGTAATTTTTTTCACAATCTAGTCGTTCACTTTATGTACTGAAATCGCACACGTCAAGTTTGATTATAATATCCATTAATTATCTATTTCATGTATTTATTAAGTATACTTATTTGATGATGTACCTATTTGTTGATGTATTACAGAATTTTGAAGATATAGGGCTGCCTGTATGATATTCAAGGTAAGATTTATTATAATATTATATACAAGACATGGGGTAACTGTTTTATTTTTATTTTTTTTTTAAATCTGTAGATTCTTATATATCAGGGGGAAATCGTAAGCGTGTTCACCCCGAGAATACTCAATCGGCTATGAACTCAAAAAATATGCATATGAAAATAGTCAGGACTTATGGTTTTATAGAAATTGGTTCTGCACATAATAGAATCCAAGTCAACTGTTTCTATAAAACTATCGGAAATATAGATAGTTATAATGATTTTCTGGCATCAACTAAACGTGATTTACACATTATACTTTCCGAACGCATACAATTTACAACGATCAAATTTAATTTAAAATTGGAAGCTACTTATAATATACCTAACGTCGAAAATTCGTCTGAGAATAGAGCTTCTAAGACCTCGGCTAAGGCGGTTTTCGCAGACTCAGATTTAGATAATATAATTGACGAGGCGTTTGCAAATCTATTATTTGATGAAGAAAACTATCAATCGAGGGGGAGTGGTTTTGTGCTTGAATCTATTGATGGATTATTATTGACAGTTTACAAATATGAGCCCATGGGTGAACAAATTATTAGCCAAGTCATTGAGGATACTCAAAATAATAATAATAATAATGATAGCAATATTAATAATAATTATAATAATTATAATAATAATAATAATAATATGATTAATGTAATCGACTTACCCCCTCAAATTAATATCGTTAACAACATTGAAAATAATTTGGTTAATATCGATCAAAATGAGAATAATGCACATAATCTCAATACTCTGAATAATTAAACTTCCGGATTTTATTCTTAACAAACGGGCTATTATAACTGCAGAAGATATGGCTCTAGTTACACGTAAAGGGGTATATTGTTATGATTACACACACAGTTGGTTGAAATTAGAGGAAAATGCATTGCCATCGAAAGAAGACTTTTACAGTACGCTTTATGAAACACCCATTGAAGATGATGAATACATTTTTGCCATGGACGTTTGGTCAAATTTTAACTGTCATACACTTGGCGAGTATTCCGATTTATATTTAAAAATTGACGTCCTGTTATCGGTCGACGTCTTCGAGGCGTTTCGTGACGTTTGCATGAAAGCTTACGCAATTGATCCAGCTTTATATTATACTGCCCCACGCATGTCGTTTGATAGTATGCTTCGAAAAACGGACAAGCGCTTAGAACTTTTGACGGACTATGATACGCTACTCATGTTTGAAAAAAGTAAACATTTTGAAAAAAAAAAAAGTTCAAATGACTGATAATTAAGATTATAATTAAGACTTACCACAAGATCATCCATGTTACGTCGAAGAACGAAGGAAAATTCCAGGATGTTTTTCCGATGAAATAGGGAGGGGGGGTAATAATTTCATAATTCGTTGCTTTGAGGGCGAAGTCTTATGCTTTTAAGCTCTTTGATACAGAAAAAATAAAAGCTAAAGGCATCCGAGAACATGTAGTTAAAAAGCACATGACTTTTGATGATCACAAAAAGTGTTTGTTTGGCACAGCTGAGTTAGTAACCAATTTTGATAACGTGTCTATACGCTCATTCAATCACCAACTGGTTTGTTGCCCGAGCAAATTGAGTTTTAATTAGTTTTCGAAGTAAAAGTGGTGAGTTTAAGATGATTTTGTGTTATGTAACATATTAATAGGTACTGAGGAACACAAAACATTACTTCACAGACTGCAAAAAAAGTAAGGAAAGAACAAATTGACTCATAACCTCTCGGGGCAGTAAAAATTTGTAATGCTTCAAAAATCAGAAAAGTTACATTCAGGTAACGACTAACGAAGCACTTTCCATTAAACGTCATTGAATCAAACGTCAATATTATTCATGCAATACCATTTCCTGTAAGCTAGATGCCTTGTAATTAGGTTTCTAGCAGCTTAAGCATTCGTTAGAATTTATAACAGATTGGCTTTTCAGATACTGATGTAATGTATCTGGGATGACATTTGCATAGTTTAACATTATGTTTTATGTGGAGTTAAATCATACAAGTTTTCAAACTAATATCGGTTAGTAAAATAATATTATTTTCTACTATATATATAAATTATATAATATGAGGTATGCGTAGATTTTCGATGACACGAAATGCTGGAAATGCTTTTCCACTTCCTAACATTAAAGACATACTAGACCAGCTAGGAAAGTCAATGTACTACAGTACACTGGATTTAGTCCATGGTCATAATTTCAAGTGCCCATGAACCCAGAAAGCCTTTTTTACGGATAAAGGTCATTTCAAATTCTTGAGGATACCGTTTTGTTGAATAGGCTCCCCTGTAACCTTTCAAAGGTTTATGAAGAAAGTTCTTTCAGGCCTGAATGGGTTAAAAGCGTTTGTTTATCCCAGACCATTCGTAGAAACTCTCAGACATTTTGGAACAACTCAGACAATTCGATATAAAATTACAACTCCTGAAATGTGAATTTTTGTGAAAGGAAGTAGCTTATTAAGGACATAGAATTACTTATGAAGGCGTTAAGCCTGACTCCAAAATAAGTTATGATCAATACTGTCTGGTACCCCAAAACGTAAGAGGCATTAAATCGTTATTGGGACTTTCTGGATACACTAGACTAATTATACAGAATTATGGAAAGTTCGCTAAGCAACTAACTTCATTACTTTAAAATGATGTGCCTTACCAGTGAAACGATCTATGCTAGCAGTATTTTGAAAAATAAAAAACCTTTTAATAAACTATTCAAACCTTCAGTATTTAGAATTCACTAGACCCTACTATCAATTGGTTGTTTGCTTTCTTAAGGGCCCATCGGGAAGGACCTGTCAATTGCCTATGCATATAGAATATTAAATAAGGTTGAAGTAAACTATAATATGACCGAGAAAGCATTAGCCGCCATAATATAGGAGTTAAAGTTTTCCGTCTGTATGTTTCCGGTCATCAGTTCAACATCATAACAGACCATCGAACATTGGACATTGGATCAGGACTCACATGGTAGCGTTTAAAATTGGAGAAATATCTGTATACTATTCATTACAAGCCTAGCACCAATACAGATGATTTAAGTAGAATAAATCAAAACGACACCAGATCATCAAAGACCATAGAAACCTCAAAATCTTCAGACAGTACACAAAACTTTAGAATATTCAAGCAGTTTCAAATTCTTCAGACAATTTTCAAAATCAAGAATCCCCAGACCTTCAGAAATTTCTGAACCTCTAGGCATCCTAACTTCTCAGAAAGGTAATTCTTCTAAATCAATTTAAATAGCCTTAAATTATCAAGAATTTTTTCAAGCAGACTCCAGTTTAAAAAGATCACCTAAAAATTTGAGCGAAATAACGGAGAATCTATTCGACATGGAGCAAAATATTTCTCCGTCCCCATAGTTTTTCAGTGGATTTCGAAATGTCATATGAAGAAGCTGTACGAATGAGAAGAAAATGTGGCAATGCAACACAGCTTCGTAGCCTACAGGAAAAGGTTACTGTAGCATCAGTATAAATAGCAGATAGAAACATATTTGATCTCTTTACTACATAAAGGTTTTGGCAGAAGCCAACATACGCATATTTCTTTCGAAGCTCTCAGAACCTTAAGAAAATTTGCAAAGGGCGGAAAGTAACTCACCTTGCTGGACCACGTTAGGTGGTCGGGACAGACTCTATTGGGATACCGTCCAGATCATACTGTACTATACATTTCAAGACTCGGGAATTGAGATGAAAATGATAACACAAGAGGAATTATCAGAATATGACCAGTTACGGATCATTCAAGCTTTTCATGAGACTTCCTTGAGAGGAAAATCAATGTATAAAAATCCCACAAATCAAAGAATCTCACAGCACCATCACTGGAGAGGAATGATACATATGATTAAAACATAAATCCTTTCCCGTGCTACCTGATAACGTAATAAAATAACAAATTGATCAATCAAAGAACCCATGGTTGTAACTACAACTTTTTCCAGACCCAATGAGAAAATGTCCATGAGTTTAGTAGAACCATTTCCTAAATCTCATAAAGAAAATATGTTCAGATCTCTTTAAGATGACCTGACTATATTTGCGTGGGCAGCACCAATGATAAATCACAAAGCAAACACTGTTGCGTACCATCTCGTAACTCAATTTGTGTGCCTACAACGACTACCTCAGACTCAAGTCACAAACTATGGTACCTAATTCCTAAGCCACGTGTTCAATGAAGTATGTGAGTTCCTAAGCATCAGACAAACGTCTACAACTTCATAGCATCTACGAAGTAATGGTTCCCTAGAGCTTAGTCACAAAATATTAGCAGATAACTTACGTAGTTTCGTTGACAAAGACCCTCAAAACTGGGACTCTTATGTTTTATTTGCGATGTTTTATCATGACTCTACAGTACATATGGCAACTAAATGTCAACCATATTAGTGAGTTTACGTCAATGAGATAGCAGTTCTTCATTCAAACCGCAGTACAACAATGAGAACTATAATTTTGAGATGAAAAAACAAGTGCAGGAAGCCCATAAATTGGCAAGAGCAGAACTATTGGATGGCAAACAGAAATCTAAAGAGTGATATGATGAAACAATAGCACCTACAAAACTTGTTGAATAGAATACAGTCCTGATTCTAGAAAACTAGCTACAAATTGGTTAGGCCCCTACTCTATAATAGTATTCAACCAGACTCTCCAAATACCACGACCTAAGAAAAAAACCTGTAAAAGTACATCAGAACTTTTTAAACCAATTTAATGAAAGGAATTAAATATGTTTCAGACTCATATTGATTTTAATATAAACCACAGACCCTTCAACCGATATATTGGACCCCAAAATCGTTCACAAAGTATTTACATCTGCATTAAATCTAACGTAATTTAAGAACCAACAAGGGATCTACTAGGAGTCACATGGAAGAGCCAGTTTGTAACATTTTAGTTGGGACTTAGTGATCTCTTTTGACGCACAATTACTAATCTCAAAATACAAAATCATCACGGCTCACTATGAAGCAACCACCACCGAATGAAAAAGAGATGAAAAACAATTTTGGTAAAGTGGACATCGAGAAGATTAGTTCACTCTTCATACAACCATAAGTAGAGAGACTTTGTTATATTTAAACGAGATCGAACTTAATCACAGAAGTCTGATGTTAGCAATTAGTAATGACGGAAATAGAGTCCATCGAGGATTCAACCACATCTTCAGACGGATGGCAAACGTTACGTACGGCGTGTACCCAAAAACAGATGTTGAATTCATTTTCAATCAAGCAAAAGCAATATCCCAGAAAATATCAGAATCTTACAAGCCGAAGCGAATTACTCTCACAACAATTAGAACTACATCAACAAAAATGATAACAAAACCTTTAGTTTCTATGAGCACAAACAATTAATACTATTCAGAATATTGATAAATTGACATTCCGAACAACGGAAACAGGTACCATCACTTGTACACATCTTCCGGAAACTTCCCAAATCAAAATAAAACTTATAGTAAACTTAAGTAAAACTTATGAAGTACAAAGTGAACATTTGCCAAGTGAAGTAAAAACATTGAATCAAATATTTATAACCCAAGAATATGACTCAATTAAGAAAAGATCAATTATTTGAAATTTAAAGACATACGATCAGGGTTTCCGATATTCTGACAATTGTTTTAATAAACCAACCAATACTGCTTCCTGTGAACGTAGTTTCTCCGCTCTATCTCGTTTAAAAACTATTTTAAAAGTAACGATGGATCAAGAAAATGCATCAGCAATTTAGAAATGCTGTACTCAGTGTACCAAACATATTTCTAACACATGGTACTTATTTAGCTAATTCTACCAAACAAAAATTTAAATATGAAAATAGCAATGTAAATAAATAGGTAAATTATTTTCTGATCTTATTCTAGCATGTACACCTTTATAAGTACTTCATATAGACGCAGCTCTGTCGAAACAATGGCCTCAAATGTCATGAATTTTAAATTCTCTTAACTTCACAACTTTTCTTATTAACTCATCTAGTGATTCTCCATTTGTTGACTTAATTCTATAAAATCTCAAAAACACTTCTTTTGGTTCCAAATCAATAACGTACCTATATGTAATGTTTTAGGTTACGTCATGTTGGTCACATTTTTTTTTATATTGAGTGCTCAGCACCAGCTTTTGTATAGTACGTATTTACACGTATAATAAATTCTTCTTTAAGCATTCGAATAGACAAATGTACCTATGTCTATGAAGTATTAAAATAATAAATGAATAAATATGTTATAATTAATTCTTATTAATTTTGGATTATTTATTATAAGGGGTCCCATCCTGGACATAACACTAATAAAAACAGAAACTTGTTCGTGACGATTCAAATTTTGTGTTTCATCAACAAAAATGCTAAATGCTTTAGCTGAATGAATTTAAGATGTAAAAAATCTGCAAAACATATATCACTCATATAAGTCAAAACTATATTTAAATATGAATTATGGACATAAATGTTTTTCTTTTTCTAAATAATAATTCTTGAATAATGTGGTTGTCTTTTGCTCGAAGATTCAATAGTTCAAGAAAATTCAGTACAGCCATGTTTCTAAAATTTAAGTATTCACGGTTTTCAAATACTACATTAGAATGATGCTTATTTATTAACCCAATAAGGTTTTTAGCATTTGGCAATAATGATTGCTTATAACCCATTAATTAAAATTGTCTGTATTTGTGTGGAGTAATTTTTTCTGTAGCTTTTCTTCATTTTTAAGGCCATTTGTTATGAAAGTTGTATCCATACCAATTTTAGAAAAAGTTCTACACCAAAAGCAAAATGCTTAGTTCCAGGCTATATTCTAACGATTCATACACATTGTACTATTCTTGCCTAAAAACTCTTACAGAAGTTTGAGGAAATACAATACAAATATGTTGATTTGGACCAAATTTCATTGTTAATTAAACTTTTCTAGGCTTGTTTTTCACCTTTCGCAGGTTCATGGTCAAATATGCTTCATTTTTCATTATCAGATAAAGTTCTTGATGATGAATTTGATGGAATTTTGTGATTATATATTAGGTGTAGCAATTCTTTCAAAGAATACTTATTTTTAGACAACAAATACTTAAATTAGAAATACCAAACACATATAAGCTGAACGAATATAAAAAATGTACATGCTACTTGTATATGTTGATATGCTAAGATATAAAACTACTAATATTAGAAATACAATTTAATTAATTAGAATTTCTAAGTGTTTCTAATAGATGATTCTATTTCAGTTGTTGCTGATTTAGTCGAATCATATTCCATTGTGTTTTCATCATGTGGACCAATATCTATATTAATTATGTATATTGTTTCTAGGTTGAAACTAATTATAACTTTGTACATATCTATTTTATATCAAACTATATTCATAGTTTCGATTAAATATTTTTACAAATATTTGTATTTTGAAAACTTTTTAACTTACACAATTTAATTTTGTAAAATATATTTACTTACCAGAAGTGAAATTCGGTTTGGTCATATAAAAATAATGTAAAGTCTTCATTTTTTTCTTCATATCTCCTGATAAACTTGACAGTTGTCGGTTAGGTTCAATCAAATGAATTTATAATTTATAATACATAGGTTATACAATTTAAAATCAATTTTAACCATTACATTACTTCAACTAACTAAAAAGTTAACATTTGCACTAAGTTGCGCAGTAATTGCCTTATCAGTATGGACTATAGTAGGTAGAAACTAGAAAACAACCTAAATCTAAATTCAGGTATACCAGCACCTAACAGTATGTATGTACTGTAGGTATATATTACTCCCAGCCGATATGATCTGAGTCTGTTCCCACACCACATGATCACCATAAGTTTTTGCTTGCCTGAATGGTAATGTTGACATGTTGCTTTGCTTCAGACAATCTTTTGATAACACTGTGTACGATGTGACTTTTGGTATATTTTCCTTTTCCTTGAAATAGCATCAAAGTTATACCATAAGCACATGTGTCCGTATGCAGCTCCGTCCATCTAGAATTTAGATTCAAGATTTTCAGTACCTGTAGGTTAGTGTGTCATGTTTTTCTTAAATTCATTAAAGGCTACCTCATAGGTACTTTACATCCTTGTGAGACAACCTGGTCAATGGTTCAGCAACAATGACATACTTCTTGACAAATTCCAGACAAAAAACAGTTAACCCCAGAAATCTCCACTCCTCATGTATCTTTCAGTGTTGGAAATATTTAAATATTTAAATTCAGAATTATTCTGATATGGCTCTTGTTTTTTTTTATAACTGTGCCTAATACTGTTTTAATTGTATTTTGTTGTGAGATTCTGGTTGTATTTATTATTTAAACACATATGTTAACTATTATATTTTAATGATAGGAATAGGAACAATAAATACTCTGGATTCTTACAATACTGTAACTAACATTATATTTAATAAACACAATAGCTGTACAACGCTCGCGACGCGCTGTCCAGCTATACACTGACTGCCATATATTATAAGAGCAATGTGCACAGACCACTCTCTCATCAGTGATCACCCCTACCACCACTATATGATAGATAACATTCGGGCATCCTGATGAGTTTAAGTGTCCTCACTTATTGAACATTGAAAACAAAGATAATATGAACACATGTAATACATTATAATATATATATAAAAAAAAATAATACATGTTAATAATTAATAATTAATTAATAGTAAATAATAATTTCAAACTTAATTCATTACTTTTACTTCTTATACATTTTGACAATAGACTAAACAACAAAAAAAAAATAAACATTTGGACATTTTTAAACACTAGTTTACATAGCAGGTAAAGTATGCTTACCATATATAAGAAAAAAAATAATACAACCAAAAAAAACATAGTAGGAACATCTTGTTTCTTTTAAATTTAAGTCTGTAGAAGGAACTACGTTTTGTATTTTAAGCATAAAAATTAATTACACACCTATACAAATAATATTCATTAATAATAATAATATAATTACAATATTGCCTCACAGTATATACAGATTATTGTAGGCATGGTAAACAAAGGACAAACATAGTATAAAGTAATCACATTTTATAATCCTCATGCCATCTCGGTGGTCGCCTTATCCTAGCTGTTTTTGCTTCAACTGGTGGGAGTACAGTAAAGGACTTTGACAACTGTTCTGCAGATTCTTCTTCTTCTTCTTGTGGTCTGTCTGGGTCAGCCTCCCCTACAACACCTTGTTGTTCTGAAGTTGTATCAGATTGTTTGTCATCCTCCTCCGAATCTGAGTCAGGCAAATGATATGATTTCATCTGAGACACGTGGACTTTAGTCGCATATTGTCTCCCTTCTTCAGCTCGCAATGCTGACACACTGTATACATCGTTAGGTAGTCTTTGTGTCACAATGAGTGGTCCACGATACTTAGGTTGCAATTTTGTAGATTCACCCGTTGCCTCAGGGGGTCTCTTTATATAGAGAATGTCTCCCTTTCTGTAAACGATTGGTCTAGAGTGCTTTTTATCATACCTAAGTTTCCATATTTCATGTTCTTTAGCTATCCGTTCGCGTACCCTCTCTTGAAGTCTTGTTGAATCATCCCATACATAATCTTTTACCACATGTCGCAATACACCATCCTTGAAACTGGGAAAATAGCCATACAGTACATGGAAGGGTGTGTCTCCCATAGTTTGATTATATGCGTTGTTAAGGTTACACTCCACCTCAGTAATATGCTTATCCCAAGTACGGTCTGTTTCCATAGTAGCTTGAATAACAGGAACTAAAGTCCCATTCACCCTTTCGATCTGGCCATTTGCTTGAGGGTGTCTGACAGAATTTAAAGTGTGTTTTATACCATAACGTGAGCAATATTCCCCAAACGCTCTGGATGTATAAGCCGTACCCCTGTCGCTTATGATTCTCCTTGGAATACCAAACTGTAATATAAACTTCTCAAGACTAGCGATAACACCATCCGTACCACAGCTTCTCACCGCATACAGTTTAACATACTTGGTTAAGTTATCTATCATTACCAAAATATATTGGTTTCCTTTGGTAGACTTAACGAATGGTCCTAGGTGATCTAAGTTAAGTATTTCAAATGGGCGTTTCCCTGGCATAATCGGATGTAATGTTCCAGGTTGTTTTCCTCTGGGTACTTTAGTTAAAATACATTCGAGACAACACCGTATATGTAAACGCACGTAGCGGCGCATCCGAGGAAAATAATAACTTTCCATTATTTTACCGACAGTCCGATCTACTGAAAAATGACCTGACAGGTCATGAAATCGTACAACTATACCCTTTCGCATGGAGTTTGGGACAACCCACAATTTACGAACTATCTTGTTCACTTCTACTTTCTTGTATAGTAGTCAAGATTCCAGTACATATTCCTTCACCAACGCAGATTCACTGACGGAGCGTCCCGATTCTTCACGGCATAAAATATCCACAATTGTTTTTAGCCTTGTATCGGTGCGCTGCATCGCCATCACTTATTCCTCCTCAGTAACCAATGTAAGTATTTCCATTTTCTCATTAATGATCTCTGTCTCCGTGTCACTGGCAACTTCGACAGGTGCTCTACTAAGAGCGTCGATGTGTGTCATCTTGTCTCCGGCTCTATGTTTGATTTCGTAGTCGTATTCGGTTAATAGTGTAGCCCATCTGGCCACCTGCGGACTAATTGTCTTTTGAGTATTTAAATGGACCAACGCCTGACAATCCGTCACAATAACAAAATGTAGTCCAATTAGGTAGTGTCTCATTCGGATTACACTCCAAACAATCGCCATTAGTTCTAACTTACTTGAGTGGTAAAGTTTTTCTGCCGCAGTGGTTTTTTTCGATACCGCATGCACCAAATGTAAGCGATTGTCAGCCCCACGCTGTAACAACATGCCACTAAGTCCAATGCTGCTTGCATCGCAGTGCAACTCAGTATGGGCTCCTGGATTGTACAATCGGAGTATGGGACTGGAACTTAATTTTTCTTTTAGCCCCCTGAACGCATTGTCCTGCTCTTCTTTCCACTTGAAAGTCTCAGAATCTTTGAGCAACTCCGTAATTGGTCCAGCTAGTTGGGCATACCGTGGGATGAAACGCCGGAAGAATCCACTAAGTCCAAGAAATCTCCTCACTTCGTGTTTGTTAGTAGGTGTAGGAAACTCTTGTATCGACAAAACTTTCTGTTGTCCAGGGCGCACGCCATTTGAGGATAGTAAAAAACCAAGGTAAGACACCTCATAATACCCAAAATAGCACTTACTCAACTTAAGTGTTAGGTGTGCTGTTCGAAATGCTTCAACCTATCCAACATTTCCTCGTACGATATAGCAGGCACCAACACATCATCTAAATACCACATAGCAATTTTTCCCTTCAACGGATTGAGTACCCGTTGCATTAACCTTGAGAACTCGTATGGAGCATTAATGAGCCCAAACACCATTCGTTCAAACTGACCTGTGTCATCAGGAGTGATGAATGCAGTTTTCTCCTTGGCTGCTTCTGTAAGAGGTACTTGGAGGTACCCGGAGGCCAAATCCAAAGTGCAAAACAATTTCGCCCCATACAAGGTCTCCAAGTGATCATCTAGCTGTGGTGTAGGGAACACCCTTCGCACCGTCTGAGCATTAAGCTTTCGGTAGTCCACCACCAGCCTGGGATCACCATCCTTTTTTTGTACTAGGAGCACCGGGGAAGCATAAGGTGATACGGTATCTGACACAATTCCCGCTTCCTTCCACTCCTTGACAATCCCTGCAATGGTTTTGCGTTCGGCTGCACTCGTACGGTACGGTTTACACATAACCGGAACACCATTGTCCACAATGTCCATTTCAACGACATTTGTGCAGCCCAACTCTCGTGCACTATAAGCAAAACACATTCTGTAACTATTGATTAAATTTAATAATTTATTTACTTGTCCCTCAGAAAACTCAGGATTATAATTAACCATATCTGATGTAATTGTTCTACAACTATTGAGACTGTCATGAACTGGACTATGTATTTTATTTTTGACGTTGCCTACAATTTTTCCCTTAGACCATGTAACTGATTCATCGCCGTCATTTACTATCAATATCTCTATATCATTGTCCTGGGTTGTAACATTAGTAATCTTCACACTCCTTGGGGGTATTTCTTCAAAATTCCTGGTTGTTAATGCAGTATACAGATTTTCTTCCTTACAGGGTATCTCAGAGCCTTCGAAAGGAAACTTCATTCCATATGCAAAGTGTAACTGATCATTTGTTTTAATGAATGTCACGTTCTCCTTATCCACAAACGTATGCCGACAATGACATCATACTTTTGTAGTTCATCATCCACAATAACACATTCAACTAATTCTTTTACCGTGTCGATGCATAACGTAGCTTGAGACTCTCCATAACTGGTCACGGGTTGAGTATTTCCATATACCCACATTTTAACCTCTTTTGGTGTCACCACCAACTTGAACTTTTCAGCTACCGATTTCCTGATTATGGAAAATGCGCTCCCTGTATCCACTAAGCCTGATACAGGTTCATTGCCATTATTAATAAATACATGCTTAATATAACAATTTGTAGGTCTCTGATGCGGATTACTGTTGACCAAGGTTACTTCTGACTTCGTTGCTGTACAATACTTGGCAGTATGTCCTTCTATAGAACACTTTGAACACTTAAAAGGTCGTTTAGTACGTGTACAATCACGAGCGATATGTCCAGTTAATTGACAATTATAACACTTGGGGGAATATTCTTTAGGTTTGAAATTGTTGGTTTTAGTAGGCCCTGTAGGAATGTTAAGATTTCCTTGCTCATTCGATTTAATCTTGTGCCACTTGTTATTCGTCGTTGATGTAGTACTTGACTTAACAACGGTTTCTACGGGACGTGTATGACCAACTCTTCCTGAATGTTCTGCTTGAACCTCCATAAACATTCGTATGTCGGCCAAAAGTTCTGGCTCTGTATTTCGTGAGCTACTTAACAATGCTGTAACCAGATCACGCGAACGTAGTCCCATACACACCATTTTCTTGGTTTCGCCCTCGGTTAATTTCAATTTACGACAAAGACGTACTTTCTCATGGTAGTAATTCAATACGCTTTCCTTTTCTCCTTGCACACGGTCATACATTCTATTCCATATGTTTGTTATACTTTCTTCACTCGTAAATGTGACCTTAAACAATTTTCTAAAATCATCAAAATTTTTGAGATCCGCCATGTGGCTTAGATACCACTGTTTTGCAGGACCACTTAAATTTGATCTTGCTGCCTCCATAGTGTATGTATCCGGCCAGTTATTGAGTTTAGCAGCCGTACATAATGCACTTAACCATTCATCTGCTACACCAGTGTCACCAGTTTCTCCATCAAAATTCTGTATGAGTTGTAAGTAATTCGGTACGAACGACGTAGTTGTTGGGTAGTTCTAATTCTGTCCCATCAACTTATCCACTAAGTTCCGCATTTGTTCTTCACGTAATCGGTTTTGTTCGAGCATAGTTTTTACCAGTTCACTAACGTCGACCGATAACTGTTGATTACTCGGTGAAGTCATCTTGTTCGATTGAATAGAACGGTATCCTTAATTCTTTTTTTTTTTGTAATCAAATACGCCAAACACGAGAAAAAAAATATTCAAACATTTCAAACACACTATAATATTTCAAACGAAATGTTTTTTTTTTTTGTTGCGATCTTATCGCTTATCACGTCTGTTTTGTTCTTTGCTTATCACTATCTCAAACCAGAGTGATAACACAAACTGGTACCAACCGAAGACCACGTTTATCGTACACGCACTTGATAAAACGATTTACAATTTTTTTTTGGTTATGTACCACGGCTAACGGCTAAACCACGCTGACTTAATTATTCACAACACAACACAAATACTCACGCACAACGTCCTGTGGGGGATGCGTACGAATCGCACTTCTGAACTGTTAACTATTATATTTTAATGATAGGAATAGGAAAAATAAATATTCTGGATTCTTACAATACTGTAACTAACATTATTTATTTATTTATTTATGAAACGGGACAAGCCCAATACAAATGTTGAAATTAATCTTAAAACTAAAGTATGTACAATAAAAATATAAGAAATTAAATTAACAGGGTAATAACATTAGGACTGGTTTAGTCCCCCAATAAAAACGATGGATCCTCGTTCGCTAGTCGCATAATGCGTGACATAGTACAGTTTCGCAAATAATTCACAGAACAAAAGGGAATTTGGAATGGGAAAACACTACGAGAATTAAAAACTGGGATTCTAAAATTAAGTTTGTTTAAAAGAACAGGTGAGTCAATTCGACCATTAATCAGTTTTGCCAAAAATGATAGGTTTGTTTGAACTCTCCTATCAGCCAGCGTGGTCAAGCCTAGGTGGCAAAGTACTGGATTATAGTCATGAGGCGGACAATCAATTGATAACCTGTAAGATGCACACTTCAGAAACTTGCGTTGTACTCGTTCTAGTTGGTAGCTGTCACTCATGGTTGCTGGGCACCAAATTACAGCTCCATACTCTAGTATAGAACGAACAAATGAGCAAAAAAGTACTTTCAAGGAACTAGACAGCTTGAAGTCCATTGAAATTCTGAGGATGTACCCTAGCATTTTCATGGCTTTACAAGAGATTATGTTTAAGTGAGCATTAAACTTAAGACGTCGATCAAATGTTATACCCAAATCTTTTATAGACTCACCAGCAGATTCAAGGAGTACACCAGATATAGAATAGTTAAAACTAATAGGGCAACTAAGAGAGCGATAAAAAGCCATAAAAGAGCATTTAGGGATACAGAGATCCAACCCATGGGTTGCAGCCCAGGTGACCAAGGAGTTGAGGTCATCTTGAAGAAGGATGCAATCCTGAGGGGTACTGATACGATGGAACAACTTTATATCATCGGCAAACATGAGTAATTGGCAGTGTTTTAGGACACTTTTAACACTGTTGACAAATAAAGAGAAGAGGACCGGAGACAAGTGGCCTCCTTGAGGGACACCTGACGTTATATTTACTGGTTCAGAGCAAACACCGTTAATTTTTACATATTGTATTCTATTGGAAAGATACGATCTGAACTAAGATAATAACGGCTCCCCAAAACCTACTGATTTTAGTATCGTTATAAGAGCAGAGTGATTAACACGGTCGAACGCTTTGGCGAAGTCCGTATAAATCACGTCTACTTGAGAGTGATCACGGAACGCATCCATGACATACTCTGAGAATATGGTATTACATGTAGTGGTTGAGCGCCCTGGCCTAAAACCGTGCTGCTCATCAATTAAAATACAACTAACAGGACGTGAGATACTACTTAAAACAATGGATTCCATTAGCTTAGCTAAATGGCTAATAATAGAAATCGGCCTGTAGTTCGAAACATCTATAGAGTCACCTGATTTAAAAATTGGTGTCACTGAGCTGATTTTCCAGATATCTGGAAATACACCTTCACATAGTGATTTACTTATCACAACAAATAGTGGGTAGCACAGAGAAGCTCTTATAGAGTAAAGAAAATAACCTGAGAGACCGTCAGGGCCGACTGATTTAATATTCCGTAGCTTTCTAAGACGTATTAAGACATCGTCTAGGCTCACAAGGCAAGTAGATGGGAGCTCATGAGGTAGTCCATTCTCTACGAGATCATCTAAATTGATTGCTGTTGAAGAGTACACGGAACTAAAGTGAGAGGAGAACATCTCGCACATACTGGCTCTATCGTTACTAAAAGCATTACCAAGCTTAACTGTGGCGGGTATTGTGTTTCCACTTTTGGTTTTACGAACAAAATCCCAAAATGCCTTTGGGTTTTTCAGGAATGAGGACTCAGTGTTTTCAATATACTTGGAGTGACATTTCCTAGATAAAAACTTGCATTGAGCACGTAAATTTGAGAAACGAGTGTAATCAATTGGACTTTGCGTTGATCTGTAAAGAGCATGAGCCTTTCTTTTTTATTGCACAGTATTCTTTAACTGGTTAGAAAACCATATCGGAAATTTAGACTTTTTGTAGTTAACTTGTGGAACAAAGTTTAGGACACAATAATGAAGGGCATCGTATAGTGTAGATGCCGCATCATTAGCAGATAAGGGAGAAAGTGTATCAGTCCAATTAAATGACTTCAGGAACTCATTAATTCGAATGAAATCGGATTTATTAAAATGAAAGAAAACATGAGAAGGATCGGATCCAGCAAGAGGAACTGGAGCAGCAGATTCGAAGACAAGAGTTGGATGATAGTGATCTTCAGGTACAACATGTTCATCAGCCTTATTTACGACTATGTCGCCTTTGTTGCTAAATACTAGATCTAAGATGGTTTTATAACGATTTGGAACATTATTTAATTGGAAGAAGTTGAGAAAAGAAAAACATTCGGGGACGCAGGGAACACGGAAGTGTGATGATGTAGAGTAAGTAACCCCATACGTATCATTAGACCAGGTAATATTGGGAAGATTGAAGTCGCCACAAATTATAAATATACATCCAGTATTGTGACTTACCACATTTTCGACTTCGGTTGTAAACAATTCATAGGAGGCAACAGGTGAGTTAGGAGGAAAGTAGACGCAGCATAAAATGTAGACGGTATTTAGGAAGTTAACCTTGACGAAGACATGTTCAACACCAAAGGAATGTATAGGGAGAGTATGCGCAGGAACATCATTACGGACACCAACGAGGACCCCACCACCTCTATTGTGGGCACTAGTTTCAATTGATCTATCACATCTAAAAATATTATAGTTTATAAATCCTAATTCACTAGAAAAAATATTACAATGTAACCATGTTTCAGATAACATAATGAATACATAGTTAAAAGCAGATACATTACGATTGACAGTCGCTATTTTAGTTCTCAAGCCACGGCAATTTTGATATAGTCCAAGAAATGTATCAAACGAACAATTAAAATTAAACTTAACATTAGAGCTACCATAAACATTAATATTAGACGAAGCTGCATTTACAGGAATGTGGGCATCAAAAGTGTTTTTCCGAGTCTGAATTAGTTTTTTGAAACCAGTGGGACAGCTATCTTCTCAGGAAGTAGACGTCCCCAGAAGCGTTTGATCATAATTCCTTCCGGCCAAAATGATGGTTGAAGTATTTCTGTTAACTTCGAAGCATTGACACGTATATGGAATGAGGCATAAGATGGATGCTTTGTAACCATTCGGGTAATAGCGGCATCAATATTGCTAAATAGTTCATTTTTGATCTGGGATGCATCGACTTTAGGGTCAAACCGGGATACAAATATTTCACCAAACTTGACCACCGGAGCAGCAGATAAGGTAGTAGGGGCATTATGATTGGAGCCAACCACATATTTGGGAGGTTTAGAGATGCTACCTGCTTTTAGTTGTTCGGTGGGCAACGAAGAGCATGCTGTTAAACCATTGGGCTTATTAGCTAAACTAGGAGAACTAATCAAAGGTCTCTGAATGCCAGGGGAGGCAGCTAAGAACTTCCCTGAGTTCAGTTTGTTCAACTTGTCATGCAATTTACCATTACTCTCTGCAATAGACTTTAATTCTGCAGCGACGGACTGAAGGATATTCGCAATACCAACAGAGTCATTTCCAGCTATTATATTTAATAAACACAATAGCTGTACAACGCTCGCGACGCGCTGTCCAGCTATACACTGACTGCCATATATTATAAGAGCAATGTGCACAGACCACTCTCTCATCAGTGATCACCCCTACCACCACTATATGATAGATAACACATAGTTTAACAAAAAATTAATAAATATTAATTTATTATAATAAGTCAAAAACAATACTTTTATTTTTCAAGACACGTTTTTACAAATTAACAAAAACTGCATAATATGAACGAACAACATGAGATTGTGTGAGGTTAGGCACACTTGTACCACCTTAAAACAAAATAATAATAATAATACACATTATATCACATCTCTCTTATCCAGATTAATTAATAATTATTAATTATAACAAAACAAATTTAATTAAATAATAAAAAAAAATGAACAATTAAACAATGCAATCAACTTGAAATACATTATATTTAATACATTTGCAATTAATAATAATCATAATTTGTGATAAAAATTTAATAGCTAAAGAGAAACCATCTTAAAACATATCCAAAGAAATACTAATACTAAATAATAAGATACAAGCAAAACAATGGTCGTTTACAAATATCTTTTGGGTGTTTTAATAACCCTACCTCTTTTAGTTCTTTTTATGCCATCATTAGCAATTTCATTTTCCTTTTCAGTACTTTCATTTTCAATATTTTCATTTTCAGTCTCAGTATCATATTCATTATTTCCAAATTTTCCAAAATCCTCATACTCATTTTGTGTTCTCTTTTTTAACCACTGTACATTTCTTCTCACCGTATTTCCACTCTTTATTTTTACTAGATAGCTTCTCGGCTCTTGTAATTTTTTTATATTTTGCCCTCACTCCAGGTTTTCTTAAATTTATCTTGTACATAGACTAACTGTCCCTCAACAAATGTTTCAACTCCTTTCCTTGCTACCTTATCATAAAAATACTTTTGTTTTTCTTTATTTTGTATTATTTTGTCATGACACAACATTACTTTGGGTTTGAATTTACTTTTATCTACTAACATAATGCTCCTTAGTTCTCTGCTTTGTAGAAGTTGAGCAGGACTATATTGTAACCCAGAGATGGGAGTATTTCTGTATGCTAATAGATAATAATCAACATCCATCCCTGTATGGTAACTTTTTTTTAACATATCTTTGGCAATGCCAACCCCTCGTTCAGCTAGACCATTACTCTGAGCATAATGTGGGCTTGATGTTATTATTTGGAAATTCCATTTATTTGAAAATTCCTTGAACTTAAAACTACCAAATGGCATATAGTCAGCAATTAGTTGTCTAGGGATACCCAATCTACCAAACAGTTGCTTAAGGGCTTCTATGACTGCGTCACTTGTTTTATTATATAACTTTAATATTTCAATCCACCTTGAATAATAATCAACAACGACTAAATAGCTTTTTCCCCAAACTCTGCTATATCAATTGCAATTTTATAGAACGGGATATCTGGAATTGTATGAGATAGCATTGGTTCCTTAATTTTAGATCTACTAAATTTCAAACACACAGCACAAGAAAGTGTATAGTTTTCAATTTGTGTATTTATACCAGGAAAATAAAATAATTGTCTAGCTCTTGCCTTTGCTTTTGTGATCCCTAGGTGAGTTTCATGTAATTTATGTATTATGTATTTTCTTAATGTTTTTGGAATTAAAAGCCTAGATTGATAATACAATAATCCTTCACTACTTATTATTTCATTTTTTAACTTTCAATAATGTTTGAGCTCACCATCCTCTTTAATCGTCTTAGGCCAACCAGATTTACAATAAGCAAGTACCCTTCCCAGTACTTCATCATCTTGGGTTTTCTGTATAAATTCTTGTTCTTTTGAATTTTTATATGCTAACTCAATATCACACACTGTATGAATGACATCAGTTAGACTAATGGAACTTTGTACAGGCAAATGATATTGCCAACATTTCTTTTTCTATCTGAGCATATGCAACCTCTGTTTCACTCAAGCATCTGGATGCAAAATGAATAGGATTTTTCATCTGTGAAATACAACAATTAATTGCTTTTTCAGATGCATCGCATTGAATTTCCAAACCAGATTTAGTATAAACATTTTTTAATGTAGGTATTTTACAAAGAAAATCTTTGAGTTTAATAAAAGTCAATTGACATTGTTTATTCCAATTCCACAGAGCGTTTTTTTTAATAATTCCCTAAAGGTGGTTACAATTTCTGACAAGTTCGGTAAAAATGATCTTAGGTAATTTATCATACCAAGAAATGACTGAAGATCTTTTTTATTTTTAGGTTCATTCAATTCCTGAATTACCCTAATTCTGTCAGGATCAGGAGTAACACCAAACTCATTGAATATGAATCCTAAAAATTTGACCTCACTAACACAGTATTGACATTTTTTAATATTGAATTTAACGTTAAACTTGCGGCCATTTTTTGTTACTTTTTCTAATATTAAATCCTGCTCAGACTTACTATCAGGACAAATCAATATATCATCAAAGTAAATTTGAACACCTGCGATTTCCCCAAAGTATTTCACCATTAATTTTTGGAATATTTCAGGAGCCACAGATAAGCCAAATGGTAATCGTTTAAACTTATATGAACCAAAAGGACTAGTAAAAAGTTAACTATAAAAGTTCATATATTAGTAGAGACCTCATCCAACTCACAATGATAAAAACCACCTTTCAAATCTAACAGACTATAGAATTTCTTATTAGCAAGTGCAGGCCTTATTTCTTCAAGCGTAGGTATTTGGTACATTTCTCTTATTACATTAGCGTTAATGTCCTTTGGATCTAAACATATTCTTAAAGTGCCATTAGGTTTTTCAACCACTACTAGGTTGCTCTGCCATTCACTCGGTTCACTGCAAGTTTCTATCAACTCTAGTTTAACCATTCAATTTAGTTGCTCCCTTAATTTATCAAATATTTTGATTGGCACTCTCCTAGGTGGGTTACAAACCAGATTTGGGTTATTCTTTAATTTAATTTTAATCTTGTCTAGTAATTTTCCAATACCTTCAAATATATCTTTATTCTTTTGTATGAACTTTTCCTTTTCACTTCGTTTATTTAAAATATTTAATTCATTAACCTCAGATAATTTATAATTTAATGTCACACATGCCTCAAAACTCAACTACTTCAAATACTCTTTATATTTTCTTACCCTTATGCTCTAATTCAAATAAGATATTTCCTTTTGAGTTTGTGGTATAACCACCAAACGATTTAATAATTACATTGCTTTTATTTAGATTTAGACCATTAAATTCTTTAAATAATTTATAAGACATTACATTTAGCTCAGCACCAGTATCCAACTTAAATTTTTTGTTCAACACTATTAATTTTAATATTATCAACCCAAGATTTTTTAATTTCTCCATATGCAAGCTCTGTATTCATGACCTTTACCTCCAAAGCCTCTATTGAAAATTCCATTTCCAAATCATCAACTTGATTTTCTGTTTTACTTTTTCCTAATCTACACTTGCTTTTAAAATGATTTAATAAACCACAATTACTACAATTTTTTTTATATGCAGGGCATTCCCTTACTTTGTGCGATCTACCACATCTATTACAATCATTTATATAACTTACACCCTTTACATTTGACTTATTAAAATTATTCTTACATGATACCCTATCTGAGCTGCTAGACTGATTTGATTGTTTTTTGTTTGGCCATCCTTTGCCACTGCCATTCTGTGTTGTCCTCTGCTCGAAATGTCTTCCTTTTGTATTTTGTTGTTTCTTCTGACCATCTTCGACGTTGTAGACTAATTTGACTTCATCCTGTACCAGTTTCCTGTTGATTTCCATTTGTTCTTTTGCCTTGCAATGGCGTACTAGAGACAGGTCATCACGGAGTAATTGTGCTTGCAAGTCTCGATCTGCAACACCAAGAATGAGTTGCGATTTTAATAGTTTATCCTCGCATTCTCCAAGCTTACAAGACTTTGCCTGATCTCTTAGATCTGAATAAAACTTATCAAAATGTTCGCCTTCTAAATTGCTTTCTGGTAAAGAATTTATATAACGCCATTGTTTGATTTCTTCTAGGGGTACAGTATTCCTCCAAAACCTTCATTACTTCAATGACAGTATTCTCTTTAGGCTTCAAGGTGTTATACATTTTTAATGCTTCAGGACCCAATAAATTTAATATAATAACTACCTGTGTCACTGATTTTTTCGAATGTGCTTCAGTTGCGTCAAAGTAAATCTGAACACTTTGCCGGAACGTGCGGAAGTTTTCGGCCAGATTGCCGGACATTACTAGTGGATTTGGCTTATTAAATTCCATTTTTAATTATTATTTATTTTAATTAGCCACACTCATCAACACCGACCGCATGCACAAGTTACAGACTTCATCCATTTGAATCCAACAACTACAAGATTAACGACTGCGCCATGTTTTAATTGTATTTTGTTGTGAGATTCTGGTTGTATTTATTATTTAAATACATAGTTTAACAAAAAATTAATAAATATTAGTTTATTAAAATAAGTCAAAAATAATACTTTTATTTTTTAAGACACATTCTCACAAATTAACAAAAACTCCATAATATGAACGACAACATGAGAGTGTGTGAGGGTAGGCACACTTGTACCACCTTAAAACAAAATAATAATAATAATAATAATGATAACACATTATATCACAAATACATCCTCTACAAACGACATAGCCGAAAAATTGAATTTCGGTGATACCGAAAGAATACTTTGAAGGTTTGACCTTCCTTAACTTTGAAGCATGTCTTTCGATTGGCTTCCATAACCCAATTCTCTAAATAACTTTTCATCGGAGTAATTCGTAACGGTCTCAATACTTGATTCATAGGACGCTGGAATTCACTTGGTGCTCCTGCTAATCTAAATGGCATCTTGGTGAACTCCCCCGGTTTAGTTTTGTTTTCTGTTTGCGGTTTTATCTCAAGATTAATCCGTCTTATTTTTTAAGAAATATTTTTATCAATTTTGAACAGAAAATGCATATAAAAAATAACCATGTCTATGTATCCTTAATTTTTTTGAAGTGTTATACAAAAAACTAATGAAAAACCTTGTATTCAATTTCCAAGCTAAAACAAGTAAAACTAGGTAAAACATCTAATAAAATATTTTTAATCGACAATCATAATTTTTTTTTATTTAAATGTATATAATTCGAAAATTTCTCATTTGATATAAATAGTTTACAGAAAGTGAAAATATTTTAAAAGTTTAATATGTATTAAAAAATGGTAATTTTAACATTAGGTGAAAATTTCAAGTGTCTACAGTTATTCGTTTTTGTGAATTACAACAAAATATCAGAGAGTTTGTTAATTTAACAATATCTTAAAAATTTTAAAATACAATGCATATAAATTATAAATATTTCTTTCCGGTAAATGTTTTTTTTATATAAGGTAGAAATACTTGTGGGTAATCTTCTATTAATTCATAATTATACCTAGTAGGAATTAGGTTATTTTTACATTTTATTCATTTCTTTGGTGATAATCAAAGCGTTATGCAAAATCGTTTAGAAAATAAAAATATCTGTACCAGACCAAAAACATATTAATGTTAAAAAAAAGGGCGGGTAAGTGTATGTCGCTCTGCTGTACAGTAGGTTACAAGTGAGTCACTGTAATAGATTGTGTTAGATTTTAATCCAATGATATAATATCATTGAATAAGAAAAACGATTCTGAGCGAAGACGGTCAGTCAGTCTATAATATCTTACTAAGTCTAAATGTATTTGATGATATTATTGTGAATAAAGTAATTAATTTTAGTATTATAGGCATTAGTATTTACTATAGTTGGTTAAATTCATTTTTCTCAAAAAAATTATATTTTAAAATGCCATTGCGTGTATATAAAATATAACAATACATTCTAAAAGTTTCATATACCAACAAATAATATTTTTAAATTATATCAAAATAACTAAAATCATTATTCTTGGTTTAAATATGAAATTTTGTCTAAATTTGAAATTAAAATGTCTGTAAAAAATAAATGTGTTGATATATTTTTTAGATTTTTTGGTTACAGTATGATTTATTTATGAGAATTTTTGTTTTAAATTTTCAACATTTAGTTATAAAAACTGAACATTTTATAATTTTTTAATTACAATGATTTATAATTTTCGAGATTTTGACAAATTTTGTCAAAATTCGAACTTTAAATGCTTATAAAAAAAAATCGTGCCTATGTATTTTTAAAATTTTTCAACTGATGTTGTAACAATATATAAGAAAGCTTGTATTAAATTTTCAGACTTTTTGGCCCACCAAATAAAATTTTATTGACAATTATAAAAAAAAAAACTAAAAAAATTGAAAACTAAAAATGTCTGTAAACAGCTCAAAACAAATCAAAATATTTTCAAAATTGAATGGTGTATAGAAAATGAGAATATAAACATTTAGTGAAATTTTCATGCATCTACAATTATTCGTTTTTGAATTACAACCAAATAAGAAAAACGCTACATGAGAAATCGAGTGAATATCCTATGTTGTAAAATTATGAACTTAAAACACTCATAAAAATTTATTTTTAATTGCTTTTCGATATTTTATTTTTGATAAAAGTAGAAAAACTTAGATTTAAAAAAAAAAATTTTTATGAATTTTTAACTCTAAATAATTTTTAAATTTTCGTCATTTTTACGTATTTTGTCAAAATTTCAACTTTGAATGCTTAGAAAAAAAAATTGTGACTACAGATTTTTAATATTTTTCATGTGCCTTTGAAACAATATATTAGGACCATTCTATTAAATTTTCAAGAATTTTTAACGAATAAATAAAATGTTATTGATTTTTTAAAAAAAAAAAACCAAAAAGATTGGAAATTTAAAATGTCTGTAAACAGCTCAAAATAAGTCAAAATATTTTGAAAACGGTATGGTATATAGAAACTGCTTATATAAACATTCAGTAAAAATTTCATGTATTTACCGTCATTTTCTTTAGTCTTACACCAAAAACCAAAATCGATTTTATCGAAAATCAATGTTGCGTAAAAATTCCCGTTTTTTCCTTAATTTTTCATTTGTTTTTCACGGTACTTTAGAAAACTACTGGAAAATGTTTACTTTTGACCCCCCAAAGGACCAACTAGATTCACTTTCCTATCAGAAAAGGTACTATTGAAGAAAATCTAAGCACTTTTACTGTCCCAAAACGTGATGACAGACACACAAAAAAAAAAATAAATAAAAAAAAAACACACATCATTGTAAAACCAATACATTCATCGCTCCGCTCAGAATCTATAAGAAAATCCCCGTGGTATAAAGTGTTCCTAACTCGTGACACGTAATTTATTCCGGTAAATAATATCCGATGACAAATGATCAGGTAAAAAATAACCTAGTGACAAAATAACTGGAATAATAAACATCCCGTGATATATACAACTGTTAATTACATAGTTATGATAGTTAATATTATGACTAGCCAATACTGAGTGAGCTTTTCCTATCTTGTTTTATATTATTAATTGTTCTACACTATTAACAGCTGTAACTACATTTATTGTAACAGTAATTATAATGTATTATTTTAACATAAGATTCATAATTTGAGTTGTTTTACAAAAACAGTAATAAACAATAATATCCTAAATCGTAATTGTGTAAACATTTATAGTTTTTCTTTCATGTTGGGTAGTTCTCTCTACAGTTTTTGTCGTACAAAATTTGGGAGACCTTGTATTTATGTATATTATACATAACATTTCAAATTTCTGAAAATTCGGTGTAAATTATTTATTATTTCAGTGAGGTAGGTAACGCGTATATTGTTTATTTCACTAATAAATACTATTATTTTTTTTAATGCATTTTATGTATCTAAGATTTGCGTAATAATATTGAAAAAAATAAATCATTATGGCAGATGAACAAGTTGAATTAGCGTCAAAAGATGTTTTTGTTTTACTGGGAGTCTCTGCTCCAGAAAATCTTGAAATTGGAACTAAACGGCAAGAACAAGGTGATACAAAAGGCGATGAAAATGAATCACTGTTTACACTTGACGAAGAAGACAAAACTAAATTTATGGTAATGAAAGTAATACTTTAGGTACCTTAGCTACTGTTATTTGGGTAGCAGGCTGGTAAGAACAAGGCAATGGATATTTTTTGGGATTAATGATTGGGGGAAAAGTCTTCTAAGTAATATGCTTTGTAGTGTATTAAATTATTATGAATAACTATCGAATATAATAATACATATTGTTATGAATTTATGATACCTACTAAAATATTTTAAAATATTATGTATTCGATTAAAAATAGTTATAAAGTCAAAAAAATAAAAACTAGGTATTTATCCTCCAATATTATTGTTTTTATATTATATTTTAAATCTGTTACCTCAGAAAACAATTTTTTTCGTATGTAGTTGGAAGAGCATTAGAGACTGAATAGTCGTAATTTTACTTCAGCATTTTAAAAAAATATCATTACAGTCTAAACTCACTATTTAATATATTATTACCATTGTTTAATTCATTGATAATTTACTTATATTACTTATACTGCATTACTGAAATACATATATTTGTTAAATGCTAAAATAATTATTAAGTATTTAGTATAGGTTCCTATACTTAGGTATAATTATTGTCATTTGTCGTAACATTTTTGTTAATTCAAGACCGTTGTTGCGCCACTGGTTACCGATGTAACACCGCCAGAAGATTTAGACAACAGTTCTACTGATAGTTTAACTCAAACTGAAATCGAAGAACAACGATGGTATAACCCAGCATTGAACACAGGACTAGAAAAATCCGATTTCGAAGGTTTAAGAAGATTGTTAGGAGAAATTAAGGTGAACGAATTTAATTAGGAAGTAGACAAGTACTAAGTAATCTAGATGACGGAATATACAATAGATATGTACAAATATATTTTACAGCATTAATAACTACTTATTAAATTTTGAATCAAGTTTATGTGACCAGATTGTAACAGCTAGGTATAATATAGGTAATATTTTTAAGATGGCATCATTATACAGTCACGTTCAAAAACAGTAGATAGATGATAATAATCATATATTATTTTATTTATTCCATATCGGCACTAATTGTAAAATTTTGTATTATAAACTGATATAACATATTATATACCTATTATATTATAATATAATATATATAATACTTACATTATTGCATGTTATTTGTATTTGTTTTACACTCATTTGTGTTAAGCCCTGCAAATATTTAATTTTTAAATTTTACACAAGTTATATAGGTAACTAGTTATTACTATAATTATCTACATAAGCTATGCGAAACTATTTAAAAAACACTATTGACTATTATTAACTGGTACCTACCTATACAATGAATGTGATTGAATACTGCATGTTGAATATTTAAATATTTAAATCAACATTCATTGTATAGGTAGGTACCAGTTAATAATAGTCAATAGCGTTTTTTAAATAGTTAATTGCTCATAAATAGATAGATAGGTAATAACTTATAGATAAGTTTATTATAACTATAGATCATAACTTCTTAATATGCATTATCCGCAAAAATAGTGTGAAAAGTCTCCAATGAAAAACTGACGGCTTTATTGCAAAAAACCCTCAAAAACCGTTCCTATTTACCCCCAATTTACGGTACCTACGTTATTTAACAATAATAACTTATTTGAACATCATTATTTTCGTTATGCGTTCGGCAAGTGGTGACAGTACATACTAAACAGGACAGTGAATAATAATACACACCTGTGTAAACACAGGTGTGTGTTTCGACTGAAAGCCCCAGCCCCGCTGATAATGAAACGCAGTGGGGCCGAAAAGCGCGTCATAGATACCTTTGTTGTACAATGTACGGCGGCGCGCGGCGGTGCGTTTATTTACTAAAATCGCGATTAAAATATGGGGAGTGGTGGTAGGGGGGTTAAAAATACTCTACGACCTATTCTCATATCTACAAAATAAACGAAAAAATTTCATTAAAATCGATTGAGCAGTTTCGGAGCAGTGCAAGCATCGTTACACGAGATAATATATCTATGTTAGATAATAATATTACCTAGGTATCTATATTACATATATTGATAGAAAATAAACGATAAAAACGGGAAAATTCTCCCACTCTCTTATGAATGAATTCAATTTTTTGTGATCTTACCTAATTATTTCATTGTTTAAACATTAATGATTATCTATTTACAAATATATTGTAAGAACTAAGAAATAAGAACACTAACATATTTTGGGGAAAATTGTGTTATACATATAATATTTATATTATAATTGTGATTTTTGATAATATTATAGTGTACTCGTATATACGGCTCTTTCAGGAATGAAGTGTATTGTAGAGTGATTTAATAGATTAAGCAGTTTAAATTAAAATAGATGTTTATTAAAATATAACAAAAGTTTAAAATGTAATAATACAATAAACATGTAAGCCATGGACGTTCTCAGGACTCATAGCTATACTAACTACATTTTAAAATTATGTACAACGAACTTCCTTATAAATGAGGTTTCCGTTTCTATTTTCCTAGACCAGAAATCTTTCAATTTAGCCAATGTAAGAAGCGTATTCATGAATAGATAATATGCCATTCGTCACAATGTGAGAGGCGCTTTGGGTGGGTCATCCCGGAATTTTAAAAGCCATAATAATATTTCTATGATACCTATTTAAACAACCTTTTAATAAAATCTTTAATAATGAATGTGATGATTCGATTATAACGTACAATAACATGCTGTTGTTTTTCGCAAAACCTTGGGTTGCTTATGTACCTACTAAGGTTCGTTGTGAAATAAACTTATTTCTTATAAGTTCTGAGATTCTGAGAGTCCGTTACATTAGGTAGGTATCAACATCGTTCTATAGGTTGAATTATTTTCAGGTACTTATTATCAGGTATCTATAATATAGAGTAGATTATTTTAAATTATATTATATAAGTAATCGGTAGGTAGTACTATAGGTACTATAGGTACCTAGTTAAAACTAGAACTAACCAGAACCTTCAACTGTAGAACTTTTAAGTTTTTTTTTTAGTTAGAACTAATATAAAGAATAAAGATAGGTACATTAATATTATGTACAAGTATTGATGTACTTTTATTACATTCATTCTATTTTCAGTCCTAGTCTTTTCAGAACAGAATCGTACGCCTCTTTAGTTTTTTGGAATGCCATTATAATGATTATTTTCCTTAAGATTCTTCAAAAACCATTCTTGAAAACTATAATCACAGTTATTACTCATTGTTACTAAATCACTGGGAAACTTTCCAACTATAAAAAATATTAGGTAGGTATGTGACATGTCTTGAAAGTCAGTCTTGAAATTTGTAAGAAATATTCATGAATCGTGATATAATACGTCAATACGGTAATAATTGTTAGTAATTATTACTTATTTGCACTGTTAACCATGCAGTATCTGGTGTTGTATATGCACATGCTCAGAAGTGTGGAATAACCCAATCAGCGTAACTATCATTTAAACTTGAGGTTAACTAGGTAGTAGACTCATAACCATGGGGAAGTAAGGGGAGCATTGTCACCCCAGGACCTAATCGTTGCCCCCCCCCCCAAAAAAAAAAAAATAATAATATTGAATGTATGTATCTAGTGGTATGATAAGGTTAAGTATGTATACATTTTATTGCCCTCCCCCCCCCCCCAAAAAAAAAAATGTTCAACCAGAACATTTGGTCTGGCTGCGGGCATGCTAAGTAGTGACCAAAGAGGTTTGTGATAGCTAGTTTTGTTTAGTTAAAACTTGTTTTGATCAATTTCTAATATTAACTGGTAACATTGAAGTATTTGCTTATTTTGTATTTACTTATATTTTTGAAATTCTTTGAAACTTTAGAATACCGACCCGACAAAAACCCTGGCCGCATTGATCAAACTTAAAGCGGAAAAAATATTAGAGGGACCTTATCAAAATATGTTTATTGCTTTAAATGGTTTCAAAATTTTGATTAACATACTCGAATGTAACAACGACGAATGTATGGTATACAGAAAACCATTATATTATTATAGCTATAGTATAACTAGGTTTCACTACCTTTTCTTTTGATCTCAATGCAACGATGATATTGTAGGAAAATGCTTTGATCATTGTACATGAAATGTCTCAACATTACGGAATCCAATGCTCGTTGTGTAAATTAGACGCTGTGAAACCTTTGATTGCCATTTTATTGTTCAAAAACAACTACAAAGTCAAGTACTTGGCTTCAGACACGTTACAGAACATCGCGAAACTAAGGAGAGGCAGGAAGCTTATACGCCTAAGTGGTGGAATTAAGACCATGGTAGGTACGTGTTGAAAGTATTTTCGACCCCTGTCGATCACATATTATACCTAACCACACAACTGCCAGTTGCCGGTCTCATATTACATTAAAAACGACGATCGATATTTAAGGTGCAAATGATGAACGTATCGAAACACGTATTACCTATGCATTTGAATAGTATGAACGAGATTAATCGGGCCACAGTAGGTTTGATGAACTGCTGTTCCGGCACCCTAAGACAGTTGTGCCGGTCTTTAAAATGCCAAGAACAGTTGTGGTGAAGTGAATGTACATTTTATTTCCATTTAACGTCATTCATAAACAAAATATACGTTATTATAGGGAAACCGGGTTCGTGCAGCTGATATCGCAGTTGTTGAACTCGAAACATGGTGAAACCCAAGTTTCCATAATGAGTTTAGTGGCGGAATGTTGCCGTACACGGCCAGAAGTTGTCGAACAAAAAACAGACATACACATTAGAGTGGCACTTATGGAGCAGAACATTTTGCAGCAGGTCATACAATTTTTGGCTTGTGATTCTACCCAGCTTGCGGAAAAAGCAGCCGAAACGATACTGTGCATGTTCGACGGTAATCCTGCTATATACAATATTCTGCTGCAACACAAGGGGATGGAAGCCCTATTCAAAGCTGTTACAAAATTCCAGTAAAAATAAACCTATACATTAAACATATAAAAATATTATAGTACAGGCACGGACCCAGGGTGCTCAAAAAAAATTAGTAATACCTTTGTATTTTAGAGTACCAAATCTATATATATAAAAATGAATGTTTGTCCGTCTGACCTTTACGCATTCCTAAACCGCATATCCAATTGCGATGAAATTTGGTACAGAGATAGATTAGACCTCAGGGAAAAAGATGGGTTAAATTTCGATGCTTAATTTCGTTTTTTTATGTGAATAAGAGGTCCAGCCCGGGGAGGTTCTCAAACAGGAATTTTGAGATTTACGATTTAAATTTTACTTTATAAATGGTTGCTATTGGTTTTAATAATAACTATTATTATTATTAATGCGATAAGCTTCTTTAAGCGATTTTAGTACAGAATGTTTCAAGTTTGAACCACGGTTTGGTAGACCAATTTTTTGAATTTTTTTACATTGCAGAACACCCATAGCCTCCTCCTCTTAATCCTTACCTGTTATAGTAGGTATAATTGTATTAGGATATGCACGGAATTAATGAAATCAGAATGGAATCTTTGGTCGATCATATTTTAGTGCATCATATGCAAATGGAAAATTATCGTAAGCTTTTCCATGTACTAATTTCAATTTCAATAAATCAGATACCATTGATTTTTGATGATACATTAATAACATAGTGCTTAGTAAATATTTTCATTATTACAATTTTTTTAATAGAATTTCGAAATGAGTCGCATCTAAAGTCTGATAATAACTAACAAGATGTTTCACTGATTTCATTCATTATGAAATTAAAAATAATATATTTAAACTATTAGACAGTATAGGTAAAAGGAACATTTGTTTTTTCGATAAACAGGGGTTCTTAAATTCGTATACAATATCATTCTAATACATGGTACTGTGGGTCTAAAATATTAATAGGTGACTAATAATTATATAGTTAATATTTTTTTTTGTGGAAATGTTTCCTGACCCAGACAATATGTAGTCGTTTATATTTATTTATATATCTACTTAATTTGAATTCATATACATATAAATACTGGGCCCACTGAGAAATCTCGTTTGAAGGCCCAGGAGTTCTAAAACAAATTAATATAAAAAATAACACTTCTATTTTGTACACACGATTAAAGTAAAATTATTTTACATTGATTAGAGTAAACGAATACAATATTATTTCTATAGTATTATTAATCCATCAGAAGATTCCAATAACCATTGCAAAATGTTTATTTAATAAACTTATTGGTAGGTTTATTAAAGAAGATGGTATTTTGTTACATTATTTGGTTCCAATTATGATCCAATTTGGCTAGCCCCCCGCCGAAAAATGGCTTTTGTAAGAAATGTATTGAGTTGCAAATTATAAAACCATCGTGGCAAACAGTTGAAAATCAAGCGGAACATTTTGGGGCCAGTTTTGATTTGGTATGACAATTTGGGAAAGGGGGCTACGTGAAGTCGACTCTCCCAATAACAAAAAAAAAAATGGTGTTGAAACTTTGTGTTGCAAAATTATGAAACCATCGTTACAAATAGTTACAAATAACTACACATTTTCGGCGTACGTTTGGTAATTATATGACAACATGTACTTCATACACGTTCCAATTATTTAAAAATATCTACCAGATGTGGTCTTTTACTTACATGTGATATACCTAGACACTTCCAGTTTTTTGTTCGATTCTTTATTAAAACGAGGCAAAACAGATGAGCCCGATTTTGTATTAATTGATTTGAGCTATAAATATTCTAGGTTCTATTCATAAGTTAATACTCGTAATTATTAGTTCCTAAAAATATATTATATTGATATATTGTATATCATATACATACTTAATATTATAACTTTTATAAATTGCTACTATAATATAATAACAATAATTATTGTTTATTGAATAAACATTTTTATTTCATAATTACATAACAATTATAATGATGTATTAGTATGAATATTGTACATGAATATAAGCCTCACTGAGAGAACTCGACAACTCATGTTAGAGACCCTTATATAATAATATTTATGAATACAACCACGAATAGGTATAAAATAAGAAATTATAAATATTACGAAAGTTCAATTAGGTACTATTAATCGTATGTAAAAGTTGTACAAGAGGCAATAGCTACAAGCCACGCAGTGTGCCACGGCACATCTGGCATACCCTGTTCGCACGCCTATGAGCTTCAACCGATACACAATCAACTCCTAGACCCTCAATAACTATAAAGCCTCTTTAACGTTATTTTCCTTCTCACTATAAATAATAAATAATAGATACAATAACACTAACACATTTGTCTAAAATATAAATGTTGTTTTCATAAAAATAACAATTTAAATTACCTATCTATCGTTTATAACATATTATAAACTACACATGTTATATTATATTTATATTATAATTATTATTATTAAGTAGCATTTTAATATTGCAATCAAAAACGGATAATAAATTGAAATGTTCACAATTTTTTTATATTAAATGATAATTATTAAAAAAGAGGTGTTACGTACAAATATAACGTTTATATAATATATATAACATATATGGTAGACGATTGTTCTACCATATGCGATGTGTGCGTCTTGTATGAGATACAGCAGTCTATGAACACTGTTTAAATAATAAACATTTATTTATAATAACACAAGTTTATGATTGACTATCTTATTCATATTAATATTACGACTCAATACTTACCTTAAATTCTTATTACGTACTATCTATTACATACGCCGTTACAAGCACCTAGTACTTTTAGTGCTGGTATACGCCTGAAATTCAACAATTTTAATTTAACGACTACATTAATCAATTAATATACTGTTGCGTCCTGCAGGAACGACGACCACGTTATGGTGTTGATCATCACTGTGTTGTGGAAGACCTCATTGCATACGAAATGCAGACAAGTGATCGAGAAAGACCGCATCGTAGATTTTCTGATAGAACTGTTGACATACAAATTTGACGACCGGGTGATCGGCTACGCAGTCGCCACGCTGTCCGAACTGTGGAAATCTGAATCGTTGCGTGGCAAGCTCCGGCAATTAGCCGTGCCAAAGTATCTGGAACTGCTCAATACTAGTCTGCACAGCCTTGTGTTGGCACACGTGTGCACCGCTATAGGCCGAGCGTCTAGCGACCCACAGTGCATGGAAATGATCGACGAGGCCAAGGGGTTTCGGTTGATTTCTGTACTGTTGCCGTCTCTGGACGTGGACGAGTTCGACAAGTACGAAGATTTCTACGAACCGCAAACGATCATCGCCGCTGCCGAATGCCTGGCCATGATAGTCGAAAACACACAAGTAAACATTCTTATTATAATAATATCTACTATTGAAGTTGTTGAATGGATTTTTTGAGCTATATTATACCATACCACAAACGTGTTAGTTTATTGTGGATTCTTTTTAATTTTTTAAACATTTTTTTCATCTTGTACGTTTTTTAGTTCAGTCTGAACCCTCTGAAGGGAATGTACGAGGCGATTTGTGACCTAGTAGATTTATTGACACACAAGAATTTGGATTTTTTAGCAGCAGTTTGTCATCTGATCGTCGTTATTGCTACGTTTGAGGAGAACTCAAAAATAATGGTCGACGCAGGAATCGTCGACAATTTGGCGAACCTCGTATCTACTGTAAGTTTGCATTTTAATATAATTACAGTATATTCAGTATAATATATTTCAATGATTAATAATATTATATCTACCTACACAAAATAAGAAAATATATTTAAGTTGGTAAGTAATAAATAACCATATGTGTACACTGTACTTACAGACAAATCTAGAGGTACCCATTTGTGTTATTATCTGTTACAGGAGCACACGAACTTGAGAGCCAATCTCTGCAAAGCTTTGGGTAAATTTTGTACTGTTGGTGTGACTGCTCGTAGATTCAGCTGCAAACAAATTATACATAAATTATTTGAGTATACGAATTCTGAGCACAAAGTCGTCAGAGACAACGTTCCTCTTGCGCTTAGTGGATTATCCGAAGACCCATTCAATTGTGTAGAGATTGAAAAGTTTAGATTTCTTCCGGTATGTTAACGTTTTTTTAAAGAATAATATGGATTTTTACTTATTTAAAAATGTTCATGAAATCATTTAGTTTTTGAAACAATGTATACATTCGGATAATCCTCAGACGGCCAGGGCTGCTGTTAACTGTTTGAGAAACGTAAGGAACGCAAGCGCAGCTATAGGCCAGTTACAAGAGTGTACGACGAAGCATAGGAAATAATATCCTTATAATTCCCTTATTATATAATGGAAATTATTGATGCAGTATACAAAACATATAAAATAAAATATATTAAATGTATAGATAAAATGTGAATGTACCTACTTACTTACATAAATACGTTATAAATATTAAAAAAAATTAAATATTAATAATTAGAAATAAATCAAAACTATTCTTCAATTTCGACGTAATGCATATGTCATTTTCATTATGTTGTACATTACAATTAATTTTAAATCATAGTTTAACGGGCATATATCTAATATATAAATGTGAAAATGAAAACCTATGAGTGATATGTTCTCGGAAACCACTAAACCGATCGTTATGATTTTTTTTTTAAAAATTGAAAAGCTCATTGCGGAGAAGGTTTATGGCATTTCTCTAACTTTAAAAACAAAGGAGTTATCAATTATCATAAATAATGACGTTAATAATAATAAATAATAATAATAATAATAATAATAGGTTCGCTGATTTTAATAATTTTTGTTTGTAAATTGTTGCTATTGGTTATAGGATAAATAATTAGTATAAATTAGTATTTATTTACTATTGGTTGCTATTGGTTATTTGGGCAGGTCAAGTGCAAGCATGCTTTAAATCGAATATTTAACACATATTATAGCCGCTCATCGGCGTTGTCCGCGATCCGACATAGTCAGATTGCCTACCAGGGTGGGTGAGTTGTACTTACTGCAGCGAGTTACACAAAAAAGAAGTTGAATAATCACAATTTTTCATAATTAGTAGAAATAAGTATTTATTATTTTATTTGTCTCCAAATGTTCATCGGACATCGGGCAAATCAAGTACAAGCATGCATCAAATTGAATTTTTACACATGTAGCCGCTCATCGGCGTTGTCCGCGATCCGACGTAGCGGGTTGCCTACAAGGGTGGCTGAGTTGCACTTACTGCAGTGAGTTACACACAAAATTAGTTGAATATTCACAATTTTTTTAAGAGTAGTCATATTTTACGGGCAGCGAAGTGCACGGGATCAGCTAGTATTTTATAAATACATCTGGCCAGGTTTAAAAGGTGTACGGTAATTACGTACACTAACATAAGTCTTACATAATCTGATTTATTGTTAAATAAGTTGATAAGTTGTAACACATAAATCAGGCGAGATTAGAAATTTGGAACCAAGATAATAGGGGATTTCATAACCTTGACGTAGGTATCCAAAATAATAAAATGTGACATATCCACCAAGATGTCTCATATGTTTAAAAGTTGAGACTTATTTTTTTTATTTACAGCAGTTGTTTTTAATTTTGAATGGTACTCTACTAACTACTTATAATATGATTTAGAAGTAGGTTTATTGAGTATTGAGTTACATTAACATTCAGACATGTGATGGAATTCAAACAAAATTTATTTATTTTAAATGTTTTCGATACTTTATTAAAGTATATTCCAACCATTTTTAATTTTCAAAAATGTCCATGCTCATAATTTAAAAAAAAAAACTATTACCATTTTTTTGGTTGTACTAGGCAATAGGCATGTAGGTGTATAATATATATTAATATAATGTAAAATATAAATAGTTTTATTGGTACATAAATCAGCCTACAATACAGGGTGATTATTTTTAATGCTCACCTTATCATTATGCTTAAAATAATGCATATATTGAAATTCTAATTTTTTGAATTTTTAAATACGTAGGTACTTGAAGACCATATTTTCGAATCCTTAAGATTTTATGTACCACTTTAGGACGATCCTCTGAAAAATCAATCTTCCGTTTTCAAATGGGAACCTTTTTTTTTATTTTTAATTATAACAACGTTATAAGCAGATATTTGTTTGAGAATCTTGATGTATTTAAATTAAAATTAGAGCGAGTAATTTTTGGGTTGTATTACATTGTGTACTAAGTGCTAGGAGCTAGTGGCCAGCGTGATAGCTAACGGCACTAATAATAATAGATTGTAGTATATAGTCCGTGTAGGTGTGCATGGGATACCTTTCAATATGAATTCGACGAATTACAAGAAAGTACATACATGATATGAGAAATGGGATGACAGGTTTAAGAAGCGATCGTAGTGTAAGCAATTAATTCTAAATGACAGTTAGGCTCGACGTAGAGTCAAGGAGACGGGAGTGTACACAAAATATGAGTGCCATATTCTAAGAATGAACACACACACTTACCAAATACCATTATAGATATTCTATATGATAATATATCATATTTATAGGTATTCTATATATATATACTATGTGGTTAAATTTCAATACTACGCAGTAGATTGTCGAAATGCAACCGGCAGGATGAACGTGGGCTGTAAACATTGCCTAGAACGCAATATGGACGGACATCGCATTCGTGGGAACGTAGATACTCTTATCGGTAGGCTGGGGAAGAAAGGTAGGACTATATAGGAGTCCCCAAAATGGCCTGTTTTTAGACGTGATTGACCAAGCTACCCAAAGCACCTTCACGTCACTCGGATTAAGAAATTAATTATTTGGACTTAAAATATTTTCAACAATAGTAAGTAAAAATTGTTACTTAGACTATAGATATATATCTATACGTCTATACGCGTATATCTTTACGTCGCAGCACAACAGTGGTTTTATCATAATAAAGTACAACTAGTATAGCATTACACCGATACTACTACAATTATTTACACCTGAATTCATCCTTGAATACACTGTCTGTCAATCGAGTGACTCGGCTTACTACATAAGTATAATCGGTTTTTCCAAGTACTAGTCTCAGGTACTCCATTAGTTAGGTCCCGGATTATTTTGGGTACTACACTAGTAAGGTCTCAATTATTGTTGGTATTACACTAGTTGGGTCCCTAATTTGTTGGCGAGTAGATACTAAACTAAAAGTTTTTCTTTACATTTTAACAGACTCAGAAGTCTATTAAAACAAAAGGTGTGTTTAAAAATATTTTTTTACAGTTTTATTTTTTTTATTTTCTTTGCTATTAAAAATATAAATTATTTGAATTTTAAAAATTATGATATAACACAAATATGGGCACACTGCCAACAATTAATGTCATAAATATTTTTAACAACACAAAATTGATTTTTTAAACTACATTTTATTTTTATTTATATAATATAGGTACTAAGGTACCTAATATGTATATTTATTTATATATTTTGATATTTTAAATTTTAATATTTTTTCTTGGTATTGTACCTACATTTGTATCATATTATAATTTTTATAGCAAAGAAACCAAAAAACTGTTTAAAAATATTTTTAACCATACCTTTGGTCAACACCAAATATATTATGGACAGTCCTAAGTCTGTTAAAATAGGAAGAAATATGTTAGTATAGACGTACAGTATATTGCCAAAAAATCTATGGGACTCAACTATAGTGTAATACTTAAAATAATTCGGGACCCAACTAGTGTAGTACCTTAAATAATCTCGGACTCAACTAGTAAAGCAATTTTTAGCTCAGGACTCAACTCGGATGTTTATGGACTATGATAATGGGTTAAGTAGATATGGGGGCTTAGACGATTTGAAAACGTTAGTATTGTATCAATATAAATAAATTGTAAAAATGATTATAGTACAATAAATAGGTATACTAAATCTGATATTCATATAGTTATTACTATTCTTAGTATAAACATTTTAACAACTCAGAAACTACTCATTATTCATAAGAATTTTGATTTAGACACATCAACATTTTCAAGGAAAACATCCACTAAATAATTTGCAGTAAAATATGGGGGTTTTCATTTCAAAAATAGAAGTTTGTATACGGAACAGAACACTCCTTAAGTAATACATAATTTATCAGAATTAGAAAATTTGGTCTTAGGTATACATAAAAATTCTATAGGTAAATCAGTATTTTAATAAAACTAGTATTAAAGAGACATAATGAGGACTAATGTGTTTAAAAAAATACTTTGTTTATTTATACTAGACATTTTTAATTTAAATAACTTATAACTTACAAGTGACAGAATATTTTCCTACTTGAGTAAAATGCCTCCCTAAAAATTAAAAATGCCTACAAAATATTGTTTTATTCTATTATTTATCATTGAATACAAAACACTGCTTAGAATTATAAATTAAAGCCAAAATTCTGTACAGAATTAACATGAACTAGATTTATCAGAAAATACACATTTACAGACTATTTTTTAACATTATGATGACCCGGAAAACACTATACTGGTGAAGGAGATCGAAAGATTTGTATACTCCGTCCCAGGAGTGAGGGTGCATGTCTTTTCGCCGATCGATACTCGATGCGCCACTTTCTCCCATTCGGTTACGATCTTCAAACGTTCGGTAGTCCGACCGGTGATTGGCAACGACGTGCTTATTGCCGGACAGTAAGGATTTGAAGAAATTTGGCCTTCATACAGCTATCGCTGGCGTTAGTCGGATGCGTGAAATATAAGTAGGTATATTAATTTAAAAAATATATGGAAGGGAATTAAAATAAAAATAAAAATGGTTAATCTATATCTATATGTATAATATATGTACCTATGTCCTCTATGCATTCCCAAACCATTAATCTGACTGCGATTAAATTTGGTACAGAGATAGATTAGACCTTGAGGAAGAAGATAGGCTACATTTTGTTCTAAAAAAGGTAAATATAGTTCCAACCCGAGGAGGTTTTCAAACAGAGATTCAAATAGTGGTCTCGAGTTCAAACCACCGTTTCGACGAACAAATTGTTTGCATTGTTTTTTTTTGGGGAAATTTTTGTTTATAAATGGTTGCTATGGGTTTTAATAATAATAATTATTATTATTAATTGCATTGTTTTATTTTCTTCTTTTTTCTATATAATATATACCTATAACCTACACACGAATGTTTGGTTTTTTTTTATGAATTGAATTTAAGAACGGTTAGGTAAAGAAAATGGATTAATTTATTGTATAACTTTGATACTTTAGAATTAAATTATACGCTTACGTATGCACCACGCGGGATCCGTGATCTACCGCGATTGCCTACCTCATAATATTCTGCTCGCATAATCACAAGCGAATCTCACGGACAACGCCGTTCAGGATGGCTATTAATTAAAATATAATACTATTACACTTAAAAAGCCGTTGCTTCCACAGCGTGTTACGCCCAAAAGGAGTTGAACTATCATAATTTTTTCCAGCAACGCTGGGTTATTAGGATATATTTATATATATTGCAAAGTAGCAATAGCAAAGCCGAGCCAGCTGGTGGTAAAATAAGCTAATGACTGTAAAATGCCTGATTTGTGTAAAATATTATATTCATTTTTTTTTTTTAAACAACAGATAATAATAATAAATTGCAATACACCATAAATCATAAATAATCTTATTTATCATACAAAATACCAAGGCTGGGCAAATTAATGATTTTTTTAACTGAGGTAAGTTAAGTTGATATGCACCAATAATAAAAACTTAAAAGTTAAAAGTAAATTTCATTATAGATTAACTCAGTTAAGTTAAAAGTCAATACCTATTTATTTTTTTATACAATGCTAGCGTACTTAATTTTTTTTCAAACCAAAACTAAATTATAGACTACAGTACCTCCATATAGTAGATACATTGTAGGTATTTCATTGAAGTTGAATTAGTATTATTTAATTAAGCAAACAGATATTTTGTGTGTGTGTGTGTGTGTGTGTGTGTGTGTGTGTGTGTGTGTGTGTGTGTGTGTGTGTGTGTGTGTGTGTGTATGTGTAAACAATCACAACATATTTTATTAAATATATACTAGGTATTAAATACTTAATAAAATACAAAAATATTAAAATCAGTTTAGTTGTTTATATTTATTAAACCTTACAGAGTGATTGGAAAAATATAAAATTTTAAACTTTAAATAATTTAACTGCAAATTTTTTTGACATAAAAACGAAATAGACTCAAATAATGAAATGCAAAAAAATATTCAAAACAAAATAAAATAACTTAATATATTTCTTAAGATGAACAATTAATTCGTCAATTTCACGTTAATTAAAAAATAAATGTAGTAAGTTTGTAGTTAAGTTAATGAAAACCCAAAAGTACCTAGTTAAATTAAAAAGATTAAATTAGATTAACTTTTTAACTCGTTAATGCCCAGCCTTACAAAATACCTACCATACCTGCCAACCAACCTTGAGGCTTCAACTGATGCCTTATTTAGTTAGTATAGATATGTGTGTCTTATACAGTTATACTAATAGACAAGAAGTGTTTGCTTACCGAGCATGGAGTCATAGAACGGGCTTTTCTTTGACTCATTACTCTATGCCGGTGTCTGAGTGACTCGTATATTACCTATATAGATTGTAGGTAGTGCGGGCTTAGATCACATACTATATAGTAGGTATATTATGATCTAAGAGTACGGGATAGTACGGTAAGATAATATATAGACATAGACAGTGGCGTAGCTGAGGGAGGGCATGGGTGCATGCCCCCCTTGACATTTTTACTGGTGATGTTTTAATCACTGTTATATCCGTGCGGTAGGTACCTATATAAATATAATATAAATTGCACAAAAAAAAATAAATATAATAAGAATATATTTCTTAATTTCGTTTTATTATAACCAATCAAGGACTCGACTGCATTGGCCGTGGTAAGAGTGTTACATGACTATCATATATTTTTTTTTATAACAGCAAATAAATGGTACGCAATTAGTTAAACAATACATTAATGTACGGTTTAAAATAACTAATGGAAAATTTTGAATTCCTCACAATATTTTGTGGTGTACCTATTATAATTTTTAAATAGCCCCCCCCCCTTGATTGAGCTCCAGCTACGCTACTGGATATAGGTATAGATTATTGTATTTTGTCGTCAGTGCGATGTTTTCACACCGCTCGTAATGCTGTTGTTATTGACGATTGAAAGCTTATCAATTTTCAGGCCAGCGAGGGGTGGACCTGTAACGGGGAACTGGAAAATAACATAATATATATAAATGATACACAGCATCCCCGTTACAGCTTATCATTTTCAATCGCCAATACACGGTTCTTGTATATTAGTATAAGGCTTATCGTCTATGGTTCAGACATCTGATTATAAGTATGAAGTAAACAAAACTTCAAAAACCTAATCAGCTGATCTAGTAGTTACTAATTTCTATATTATTTTACGCCGCCCATAAATTATAATTTACAATTTGTATACCTACCCGGCTAACCCGATACCCGTAAACATTTTTAATGTAATTAATGATCTTATGCGTCGGCCCGTTTCTCATATTATTTGAAATTGTGTTTAAGACTGAAACTGGTCACCAACAGTGGGTTCGACAGACGAGTGGGTAGAGACGTCTAGTGGCAGCCCCGTCAATTTTTGGTTGCGCTGTTGCCAGCTCATTGTATTCCGTTTTGTGCAACATTGTACGCTGACGCTGGTGTTACCGCTGGCGCCGCCTCTGTCGCCGCCCCGTAACCACGGATATAGATGTAAACAGTAAATACTACTATTACAGTATCAGCTATTATAATAGTCATGCTCGTCTTCAACAGGTAACGTCGCGGACTACACCGATATCACGATATAGTAAACATTATTATTTATTAAATAATATAATATTGTCATTAATTTTCTCATCGGCTCGTGAACTGTGATTTGACGCTATTTGACATTTTTATCTCGTTTGCGCCCCGTGGTCAGACGCACCCTGCACCCTGCAATATTGCAATAATAATAATAAAATAATTTGTGTTCAAACCATTCACTGAGACTTGGAGTTAGTCGATCGAGTCGTACGAGTCGTATTATATTGGTTTATACGTTTTACAAACATTTCGTTACTATCTAGATCATGAGCATAAACGCTGAAACTAGATTTTATCTCACCAAAAGCATCATGACATTGGAGGAAAGCAAGTAAGTTAAATCTACTCATGTGACCCTTTGCAAATCTTAATAATCGTGTTTCTCGCAATTTAAGAAAGTTAAATGACGACCGTGAGTTCTTAGACTATTCACTCTTGATCGGTGACACGACCGAAGAGCAGCTGTTTAAACAAATTGAAGTCGAAATAGACATATTTCATAAATGCCATGCGATAATGAAGGTAAGGCTGCCATTTTCATATTGGCTCGTGGAGTCATAATTATTTGTATTTATTACAAATTATAGAAAGAGAACAAGTACGATAAACACACACAATTATTGCTCTTGATGTTGTTTGATCGCATAAACAATATGTTTGCCTATATGTTTTTCCTGTTCGCCATCAATGTTGAGCATGCCCTGAAGTACATACAATTTTGCTCAAATCATGTGAGTATAAGTTAACTATGAATTATACCTAAACCAATATAAATATTAATTCAATTTTTTTTTTTTTTATTAAGCTTTCACTCATATTTCCAAATAAATCTCAATGATAACCTAAGTTCAGAACAAACAATTTTTGAATTATTCAATACACTGGTTAAATAAGCATTAATATTTCAATAATTATTTACTGTTGTAAAACTCAATCCCATTTACCATTGTGTTCTATTATTATTATAAGTATACATTTTGTGATCAAATACTGAATAAAATAAATATAAAAATCTCTGTAAAACGTATTAACTTATTATGAAAATTATATCTTATATTATAATATTATCGTTTATTATTTTTCTTTAAAGTTTGAATAAGTTTTAATTGTAACTAAGCTCCTATCATATTTATGTTATATCATTCAACTGTTATGTCAACTACCTATAAAAATCATTGCATATAATAATGTTACAATTCAAATCATTTCCGAACCTAATCTCATCATTTTAATGCAATTTATATTATATTATTTATTTATTTATTTATATTTAAATACTATTTTTATAGTACTTAATTTATAAATAAATAATATTCCAAACTATTTGTAGTATATATTAAATTAATTGTATCATTACAATTAACATACCCACATATTTGATAAGAAAAATTGTCAATTATTTGCAGAGTATCGTATTTTTGTAATATGAAAAATAAAATAAAGTATAATTATTATTATTCCACAAATTGTTGATAGGAGCATTATGTGCATTGTATGTAACAAAAAGATTTACATATTATTGTAGTTATTCATAAAATTAATACTTACAATAGATGTCTTATTTCTACTACAGCTGAGTTGTGATAACTCAAATTTCATTAACTCATAGTTTTAAAATATGTTAATAATGATAATTTATTTTTTATTTATCCTTTTGAAATTTGAGTTATCGAGACTCAATTATACATGTATTGTGAATGATTTTTGTGTACAGTTAAATTTTTTTTTTTTTTTTGAATATGTATAATGTTATAATGTAATAATTACTCAGCTTATATAATTTACATTTAATTTCATATTTTTATTCTTACTTAAGATAACAATTTTTCTTAATTATTATTAATATTAAGTTATATAGGTACTTATCATACTCTTCTGATATTAACATAATAACATGAGTTTATTTATGGTGAATGGTGATTCGGGTAGTTTTATTGTAGAATCAATTTTTATTTACTAGACTAAAATACTTATTGTTGAATACATTTCATAATATAATTTACTATAACTATAAGAAATTTGATTTTTTGAAAAAAAACCAGCACCTGAATAGTTAACAATATATTAAATTTCTAGATTGAAAATACTAATTTGTAAACGCTGTATGAAATAAAAACAATAATTCTAAATCTATAATATAGAAAAGGAAAACAAGTTATTATATTTATAAGGTTAACCCTAACAGCTCATCTTAGGATTATATCTTACCTGTGATATTAAGCTTGCAATAGATACTAAATAAATAAATCATTAAGTTTTTTTTTAATATTAGTACCATTGACATAATTAAAGGTAGGGATTTGATTGTTATATTATCCAATGACTTTTTCCAAAACTGTCAAACCACACTTAAGTACTTATTTAATTATAAATATTTTTTTATAGAATAATACAAAATAAACCAGAATTCCCTATGCTATATTAGTACAAAATCAAATCAGTTGAATATTATTTTATCATGGAGCGATTCCAACACCGTATAAAACGTATAATACATAATTGCCTATATCAATTATCAAATAATATAACACATAATACTAATATTATATTATAATAACAATGTTATGAAACTGTTGTTAAACTTAATCCAGGTAGTAGGTACCTATAAAGTATAATACCTAGAATTTGTAAATGTGATTATTTATTTTTATGTGAGCATGCATTTATACGCATTCTACGTTAAGCAGATCACAATAGTTTTAATGTAGGGTGCTTATGGTATAAAACAAATTTGTTTTTGTAAAATATGTTTCAATCCTCCACAAACATAGTCAACTAACACCACTGGATTATTTCTTATAAATGTATTATTAATTATGGTTAAAATGTGCTTATTACTTGGTAGTTGTGAACAACCTATATTATACTTCCATCAGTGAGTATTCTATAATAAACTCAATAGGATTGAACAAAAAAACTAATACATTTTTAATTGATATTAGCAAATTGTATTTATTTTGTTCCCAAAGTGAAAGTTTTATTAAAATGTATTAATTTTATATTACAACAATAAGATTAAAAATAAGGAGAAGGAATAAAAAATAGAAGACATTTTTTTTTAATCTTATGATATAAATTAACAACAAAAAAGTTGGAGGCCATCAACATTTGTAGAGCATCAAACTTGTTAGTTGTTAACATGAAACTTTGGCATTTCTGTTGGAAGTAAGTTTGTGTAATGAGCTTTAAACATGAAATACTAACAAATGTCTAATATGTATCCCCTGTAATTGTTTGTTTATTGTGTCTTTTATTATTTTTACAGTTGACTTTAACATGTTCATAATTAATAATAAATTCATAATATAAAACAAACATATAATTAAAATAAAATGTATACCTAATCAATATAAATATAATTGTCTATAAATTATAACATCTTGCCCCTGTATTGGTGTATTCATTGTAAGTTTTAAATTCTGAGCGGAGTGATGGATGTATTAATTTTACAATGATGACGTGTGTTTTTTTTTTTTTGTGCACATAAATTTCCATATTTTGACAAAATACGTAAAATCACAAAAGTTTGCAATTTATTTTGAGTTAGAAATTCATGAAAATTTTCTTTTTAAATCTAAGACTTGAACATTTAGTCAAGTTGAATTTTTACGAACGTTTGAAGTTTAAATTTTTACAAGATTGAATATTCACATTTCTCATGTAACGATTTTCTTATTTTGCTGTAATTCGAAGAAAGTTGAAATTTATATCTTATGTTCATTTTATCAATTCCTATGATAACATTTTGATAAAATTTTAAAATTATTTTGACTAGAATTAAGCTGTTTACGGACATATTCTGTTTACAATTTTTTTTTCTTTCTCCAAATGTCAAAAATATTTTATTCGTTGGGTTAAAAAGCTTGAAACTTAAATACAAGGCTCCTGATATATCGTTACAATAGAAGTTGACAAATATTAAAATACAAAGGCACAATTTTTTTTAAAAGCAATAATTATCACATTTAAATTTTAAAAATGATTTAGTAATATAAATTGGTAAAATGTTCAATTTTTATAGCTGAGGAGTGAAAATTTAAAACAAGTTTCCTCGTAGGTAGGTCGTTCTGTAACCAAAAAATTTCAAAAATATTAATACACAGTTTTTTATATAGTTATTTTATGATGAAATTTGGACAAAATTACATATTAAATAACCAAAAAAACGATTTTAGTTATTTTCTTGTAATTTTATAAAATTAATTCAATTTACCGGCTTCCGTATTAATAATAACAAATAACAATTTAAATATAATATAAAATATCTACATTGACAAACTGTCTCAAGTCAGAATCGTTTTTCGTATACAATGATATTATAACATAGAATTCAGATTTAATATCATCCATTAAAGCATTAAACAGTGACCCACTTATAACCTAATGTACAGCAGAGCGATATCCATTAACCCGCTTTTTTTACTTAATATCTGAAAGAAGACAAAAATAAAAGATTTAATTAGTTGAAAAAATTAGGCGGAAATCCATTAAAATATCAGGGATGGCCAACTACATTATTAACAAAAATATTTTTTGTGGGGACTATAGGGGTATCTGGAGAGTTCCCCAAGTCCCCCTTCTGATTTCTACCTATAATAATAAATTATTATTTTCAGTAATTTTTAATATACCAGTTTATTTTTTTTTTATGAACCCACTCTCATTATTTCAAATAAAATGTTTATATCAGCGGTTCTCAAACTTCTTTTTTCGCGTTACACTGAATACCGCATACCACCCATGCATACCCTGCAACACCTCAAATTACACCTCTGGATTGGGAAGTCATTCCCACTAGTAGAAGTACCTGCAGCTGGTTAAAACTTAAAAGTATAGTTAATTCAATTATTTATTGTTATAATAAAATTATAAACATTCATAACAAAATAACAATAAAACATGCATACAGTTTACATTGAAAATCTAAAAATCTTAGAATATTAATAATTTAATTAGATTATTATTAGATTGAAGATACAAGTATTGTTGGCAAGCAAATATAAAAATAATAATAAATTGGCGGAAATTTTAAGATTATTCTCAACCCGTATAAATGTATAATGTTATATTATATATTTTCCACGGTGACTTGGTCACTGTTACGTGGTCAGTGATAATCGGATAATCGCTATTTGCTAATTTGGGTTGGTCCTTCTATAGACTTCTTATAAAATAGTAAATTAAAATACTAAAATACGATACACAACGTTAATTAATATTTGATTACGTGTATCGTAAGTCATAATATTATAGCCTATATAGCTACATATTTATTTTAATTTTGCTGTGAACGCCTGGGTACATGCGTTGGTCGTCAAGTAAACGTTGATGAAATTATTTCAAGATTTGGTAAAACAAACAAAGGAGATGAAACTTTGTCATATTCATCAAATATTACCTACGACGTACCCGGGGGGGGGGCAATAAGGGCCTCAGCCCCCCCATTGGTCTTGTGATTGTATAAATCTCATATAATAAAAGGTAAAGTACAAAACATGATATATCAAAAAACGTTTTGCATATTATTTATTATTTATTCAGCCCCTCCCCCCTCCCATTGTTTCTTGTCCAGAAACATTGACACAGGAATATTGAATTTATTAGATTATAACTGATAGAGCACACTCGGGAGCCGGGAGAGAGAATCAAACGTGTTACTCAGTTGACGTTAATCAACGTATATTAATCAGCGTTTGATCGTTGACAGTATATAATTTAGTTTTGACACCAGACCAGACCCGATTATCGGATATGTAAATGTTGCCAACACGGGCAACACGTCAATTTTAGATTCTAAGCGGAGCGATGAATGTATTGATTTTACAATGATGTGTGTTTTATTATTGTGTCTGTCATCACCTTTTAGGACAGTAAAAATGCTTCGATTTTCTTCGACAGTATACCTTTTTTGATAAGAAACTGAATCTAGTTGGTACTTTGGGGGGACAAAAGTTAAAATTTCCTAGCAGTTTTCAAAAGCACTGTGAAAAACAAATGAAAAATTTAAGGAAAATACGGGAATTTTTACGGAAAACCAATTTTCGACAAAATCGATTTTGGTTTTTGGTAGAACTCTAAAAGAAATGATGGTAGATACATGACATTTTTACCAAATGTTTATATAAGCATTTTCTACACACCATAGCATTTTCAAAATATTATGACTTATTTTGAGATGTAAACGGACATTTTCAGTTTCCAATTTTTTTTTTAGTTTTTTTTTCTACAAATGTCAATTAAATTTTAATTGTTAAGTCTTATCTTGAAAATTTAATAGTAGGCTTCTAATACATAGTTTCAAAGGCAGATGAAAAATATTAAAATCCGTAATCACAATTTTTTTTTATAGGTAAACAAATTTTGACAAAATACGTAAAAATTACGAAAATGTGCAATTTATTTTAAGTTAGAAATTCATAAAAATTTTTCTTTTTAAATCTAAGGTTTGAAAATGTATTACAAGATTCCTCATAAGTTCGCCTAATTTTATCAATAAAAAATTGTTTGTAAGCAAGTCAAAATAAATTTTAATGAGCATTTTAAGTTAACATTTTTACAAGATTAGATATTCACTCGATTTCTCATGTAGTGATTTTTTTATTTTGTTGCAATTCAAAAACGAATATTTTTAGATGGATACAAATTTCATTGAATGATTATATTGGAATTTTCTATACACCATCTAATTTTGAATACATTTTGACTGTTTTTGAGATTTTTACGGACCATTACAATTTTCAATTTTTTCAGTTTTTTTTATATAAATACCAATACATTTTTATTTGTTTGGCCAAAAATAATGAAAATTTAATACAAGGCTCCTGATATACTGTTACAATAACAATTGAAAAATATTAAAAATGCATAGGCACACATTTTTTTTATAAGCATTTAAAGTTTGAATTTTGACAAAATTCATCAAAATCTCGAAAATTATCAATTATTGTAATTATAAAATTATAAAATGTTCAGTTTTTATAACTAAGGATTGAAAATTTAAAACAAAGATACTAATAAATAGTAATGTAAATGTAATCAATACTGTAATCAAAAAATCTAAAAAATATTTAAACACAGTTATTTTTTACAGACATTTTAAGTTCAAATTTGGACGAAATTACATATTAAAATCAATATTAACGAGTAAAAGTATATACTATAATATTTTTCCAGCATTACTGATAATTTTAGGTTAATAATTAAATAATATGAATAATATTAATTCAACTTACCAGGTACCGTATAATAACAATATCAATATAATTTAAAATATCATAGAATGTTATACCGTCTCCGCTCGGAATCGTTTTTCGTATACAATGATATTATATCATGAATTCAAATTTAAGACCATCCATTATACAGTGATCTATTTGTAACCTACTGTACAGTGGAGTGACATACCCTTGACCCCCTTTTTTTATATTGCTATTGCAGACTATATTTGGAATTTGATTTTATACTATACTAATTAAGTAATTAATTATAATTAAAATAATTCAATATATGAATTTCAGTTTAATAAGAATCAAATGTTAGAATCAGATTTTATTTTCTAATTATTTTAAGAAAATATTTACAGTATTTACATCCAGTTGATAGTAAAATGTCCTAATATTGTTATTATTAAACATAAAATAATTAACTACAAATTCAAAATAACCACATCAAATACATACAAAATGATACATCAAATGAAGATTGTTAAATAAAAAAGTATCCGGGTTTTGGGTTAAGCAGAATGTTTTATTCGGGATTTGTTTAATTCAGATGTTTTGAAAATAAAAACATTCTGGTTCCTGGTGTTGATTTTTTAGGGGTTTTTTAGAGTGTTACTGGATGTGGTCAATTCGGGTACATGGCCCTGCATGGAATTTTAATTTACAGTCATAAAATTGTAACATTTAATATCCGATTTCCATTCGGTATATACTATAAAATACTAATTTACTACATATTTTTATAATATATACAAAAATAATTAAAATTGTTTAAAAAACCTCTTTTACACAATTATATAGTATAAATTAATATATTAAGTTTGAAAAACACAAAAATAATGGATTTTGAAACAATCAAAACTTTTTTGTATAAGGGATATCAAAAAAAAAATAAAACTACATATCACAAATAATATACTGAATTATATTGTATATACATTCGGATTCAATTTGAATAGTTATTTATTTTATATCAAATTTCTTATCCACAAACGTCATTACAATTATCATTATCTATATTTAATTCTCCTGCTATACTGCATAATATAATATAATAATCGTAAAGTTTAATTGCTTTGTAAACTTTATATAGTATTATTAAACTATTATATTATTAATTATATATATAAATTTCAATATTGCATAAGCTGTATTATTATGCTATTAAAATTGTGAACACTTTGTAACTTATAACTTTCATTTTCTGAAACAAATTTAATACAATAATTATGAAGAAAATAAATGATACACTTATTAGTTAGGTGCCTTTATTGCATCGATTTGAATTTTTTTGTTTAATACATTGTTGCATCATGTAATTATATATATAATAGGTAATATGATATATAATAATTATAATAATTGTCTCTGATGGCGTCACGAAAATATTTTTTGTTGCAATTACCCCAACACATCAATTCTTAAACTATAGGTGGTTAAATTTAACAATTTATTTAACTATACCTATATCATTATTGAATAGGAGTTGATTTTAATTCAGTGTGATAAATAAATTAGCATTATACTATAGGTATATTTTACTAATTTATAAGTACTCTATATGTGTCAGCTGTCAACACATAGCCGTATGGGGTATATATACATAGGTGCAACTGGGGTCAAAATTCTTGCGGGGCTACAGCCCATCTAAGAAAACAATTAATTTAAAATAACCCATAGGTGATTATATCTAAGTCAATAAGGAATATTTTTACTATTTTTTTTTGGTGGGGGAGGGCTACATCGTTGTCAGGGTGACTATAAGCCCTCCCTTCTAGCCCCCCCCCTCAAGTTGCGCCACTGGGTATATAAGTATTTTATTTATTATTAGAAGTTATAAGTTACCTAAATTAGTCATTAATATTAATATTTATTGATATTGTAAGTCATAAGATAATATCAGTATTTATTTTATAATAAAAAAAATTATGCATTGGCAGGTTTTAATTTTGTTTGGCGTGGTTGGGTACTGGCCACTGGGTAGCTTCAATATTTGCCATTATGGATAAAATATTCGTGACATCACTGTTGTTCTCCTAAAAGTTCGGCCTATACACCTACCAGCGATTCCCAAACTTAGGAATCGGACCCCTTAGACTCTAAGGCTTAGTGTATAGTAAAAATTATTGTATTCGAGACTTCGAGTATTCCTAACAATAATAAATAATAATAATTCACTAGAAGTCTTTGGTTACACTTTGGAAAACTTTGGATTTTTTTTTCGTAATTGAATTTAATTGTACCTACAGTACAATGTACAAATTACAATACACACCAGCTATTTTCAATTGTGTTGGGGGGGGGGGAGATAACATACATTATAAACATATGTACATTATACTTATACATAAATAAATCAAAATAATATTATGTTATTTAACTAAGATTTATTTTCATCATAAAACAATTTCCTGGGTTCCTACTTGTAACCTACTGTACAGCGGAGTGACATCCACTTGACCCTCTTTTTATTATGTTCATATGGATCAATATTTGATTTTTTAGCGATTAAACTCTCAAACATACATTTTTTTTCTTGATTTTTTATTCTTTATAAAATAATATATTAATAATTAAAATATTCATGGAAATCAAAAATATATATTTAATCGTCTAACTTGTCGATCGACGAGAATATTATTATACGTATTGTTCATACGTTTTGCTGCGACCGCCTGCCAGTGCCGCGCGGAAACGTCCGACGCAATGATTGGTGTACATTTGGATTTCACCTTAACTCTGTAAATAATTTATTTTTTCACATTCTGTTTTCATGATATTTTTTTTTATATCACTAATTTTAAAAACCAAGCATAAAATTTTTTTTTTTTGGTTATTTATGCCTTTAATAATCAGACTTGGGTAAAATACTTTTTAAAAGTATTTCAAATACATATTCCGAGTACTTTAAAAAAAGTATTCAGAATAAGTATTCGAATACTTTATATGATTATAATATTCCTAAGTATTTAGAATACTTCACAAAAAGTATTCCAAATATTTTTCGAATATTTTTTTCAATAGATTTAGATTTCAATAGCAAAAATATTATTTTTTCAATTTTGTGTTTATAAATTAACATTATTATAATCTCGATAATACCCACCTATCTGAGTATACCTATATGGCTATATGAGATTTCATATTACCAACTATTGTACCTAAATAATTATAATTCAATAATATCAATCAATATAATACTTTTTAACCGTTTATTTCATCAACATATTTATTATTTTATAAACTGAAAAAATAAATAATAATCAACATTATAGTATTATGTATTATTATAATATAATATTATATTATTTATCTGCCTTGTTCAAATTATATCATTAAGTCAGGACAAACATTGGTCCTAACTATTAACCAGTAGACAAAATCAAGTTTATTACTTATTATAGGGAAATACCGAAATCATGATAATATCTTATTGCTGGTTCGTCGCTACAAAATTGAAAGATACGTAATAACATTACTGGCCAACTAAAAATTGTAGAAAATAAAATAAAATAAAAATAATATAAACATATTACTATAAAATATTTTGTATAGAAAAATACATACCTATACAAGTACAAAAGCAATTTCTATGACGGAAAAATAATGAAATTATTTTTAAAATGTAATTGGAAAAAAGTATTCCGAATACTGTATTCAGAATACTACCCAAGTCTGTTAATAATGGAATATAATTTCGATTATCAGATATCTAATAACAACTTCGCCAGCGACGGTCTTTTCGTCGTACATTTTTAATCGAAAATCGACTGTGACGGCAACACTGCAATCGCTTCATTTTATTTTATTAGTTTTATTCAATTTTTTTTAGATTGTATTCATTTGTATTATACATTTTTACGTAATTACGTAGAGTAAAAAAAATACTAGGAAGAGGGATTTGAACACGTTTATCTCTGTTATAAATTGTATTAATCAAATAATATTTAAAAATAAAAATCTGGATTAAAAAATAAAAATTGAAAGATTGTCTAAATAACGTAGGATAACATCACTGTAACACACCACATTATAATTTATATATTATACATATAATATAAGTAATTAAATAAACAATATAATGAAAATAATAAATAATTCTTATATTATGTAGGTACTAGGTAGGTTGGTAATAATAAAAAATATATAACTTAATTATTATTATGCTTATTGTGTAAATATATAATTTATTTTAGTTAATGTTTTAAAGTTTGTGCGATTATGCTTTATCTACTAATACCTAAATCCATAAGCGAATATATAATATTTTGTATGTTTTGATATATTTTATTATAGATATGTTTTTGATGTGTGATACTTAAAACTTACAAGAATAATATAATTTAATTGAAGTCCGAAACTTTTTCAATTTTAAATTCAAATATAATTTAAACGTGAACATGGTGAATAAATTATTCAAATAGTATGTTGATGATCATCCCAGTTGATCCAAGTGTTGTTGTATAAAGCAGGATTTGCATCTTTGGTACCTCTCACGTTCAGGGGCTTGGACGCAGATTCTCTGAATTTTCCCAAAGATGTCTCAAAATATTTAATTTTCGCCTCTACAAACTTTCTGATTTTGCTGTTCGGTTTGTAATTCAAATTGACTTGTTCACACGGATCTTTGACAATGTGAAACAAACATGGTTTAATGAACGGCTTGCATGGTCTCATGTCTTTCTCGAAATCGCATCGTACTGTCGAATTGTTGCGGAGTGACTCGATCAAAGACGGCGTTAAGCGATCCCCGTTTATTTGTGACAGTATGCCGGCCGTAGTGCTGTTCAATACAGCATCAACATTATAACTGAGTGCACTCGGTGACAACGATCCTGACCAATAATCAAGATAGCCTAAGAATGTACTTCCTAGAATTATAATGAAAATTAGTTAAGCACCTAGCACTATATAGTTTACTGAAGGTATAGTATACATAAATGTATTACCACAATATAAATTAATTGAGTTTAGAAATAGTACTCGAAAAGAATAGATAGAGCATATTATTCTTATTAAAAATCTCAAAATAAAACTTTTTAAAAATGTAAGTACTTAAATATTATTTATTCCATGTTTATATAGCCATTATATAGATGTATAATATAAATAATAATCAATACCAAAACGATGAAATAGGTAGTATAGGTACTACCTATCTTTGATATATTGTGTTCGTATTGATTGTAATTAATTAATTTTTTTTAGAAGGTGTCTACTTGTCTTCTAGTGTATACTGTTTGAGTTCAATACCTAAAGAGCGGTGGTTTTCAAACTTTTATTAAACATGGCACACCGTGCTTTTCAAATAATGTTGACACAATTTCGGCACACTGAACTCTTTTTTGCACTTAATGATTAGATGAACAACATTTTTTTGAATTATAGTTATATACATTTAATTAGAAACGTGTGCTGCAGGATGGGCTAACAAATTTTTATTAATTATAATTACATTGTATTAGTTATTAAATGTATTTACAAAAAATGAATGTAGTTGGTGGGTACATACATTTAATATGAAATGTGTGCTTAATGGGTGTTACAAATATCTTTAATTCTTTAATTTTAATAAATAATAATACAATAATATATTACACACGTACCTATTATATTAATTAGATATTAATGTACCTACATCTAATATTAAATAGCTGTATTATAATTTTTTTATTGAATTTTAAACCAAGTAGGTTTTTTTTCTTTCAAAAATAATACCTGAAAGATAAATTATTAACTTACCTTTTATATATTTGAAGTTAGTATCTCTAATTGCCGCGTAACCAGTTATGTCGTCGATATTATGCAATATTTGTTTTCTTGGAGATTTTATATTATTTGACAATGATTCCCACATACTAATACCATCAATAGCCCCAAGATCTTGAGTATCTCCACCTGCAAATATTTTACTTAAGTAAAAACTTATACAACACTAAAAACATTATATAGGTAGGTACATATTTATCTAATGGACCGAAAGGACAGAAAATTTAAGTTTATTGTACTTTTTTTAGCTAAATTTTTATCTTGTCATCTAATATATATATATTATGTATGAATTTATATTATGACTTGCAGGTAATATACACATACGAATTTGTAATATCATCAATCATCATTATCTAAATTCATATGGGTATATTACGTGCAAGTATAATATAAATTCTATTGCAGGGGCCCGGATTTCAATGCAAAGTGCACCTTTTTTTGGGTGACCTTAGACCTGATTTCCAAGTCCATAATTTGTTTCATGAAACAGATACTTCAATGGCGAAACATTTATTTTGCATTTTAGCATTTTTTTTTTATAATTTTGTTAGTGAAAATGCATATTTGTACAATATTGTTATACGAATTATTACGTTCAATTGAACTAATTTATAATATTATCTAAAATAAATGTATTAAATTGTTTTTCTCAATGTTTAGTTTAATAGATTGTTCTATACAAATTGTCAATCGTTCTATGATACGTCACCGAATCAATTGATCAAGTTTTCATACAATTTTTTTAATTTCAAATTTAGGTTTTTTTTTTAATGAATGTTTCGTAAATTACTATTAAATGTCTTTTTTCTTAAAATAAAATAACAATCAATATATTAATATAAATTATAATATATTAATATAGTTTACCTGCTGCCTGGTATAATGTAGGTAACCAATCAGAAATATGCATTAATGGATTTGGAAGTGTTTTCTTTTTTGATAATAGTTTACTCCATACAAATGCTGCAGTTCGAATGCCACCTTCCCAAGGTGTAGCTTTTTCCTTTAATAAAAATGAATCGTAGTTAATATTTTTATTAATTATTTAATCCAATATGATTCTCAGACTCAATAATAAACCTATCAGGACAAATTAGGTAACCTATCGAATTGTTCATACCTAATATGGTGGTTCTAACCATGTACACTTACCTTTATACACCTAATAGGCCACAGCGTCAAATCTTACCAAACATAATGTGTTTGCCATTAATACCCCTTCCGAAAAATCTGACTAAGAAATATCGTTTTCCATTTTTACACTCTTTTACAATTTGGTAAAATGCTCTCTTAGTGGGCCTCTACATCATAAAACGAAACTACTAACCAAATTTACTACTCATAGACCATAGCCAAGGCCGTGCCAAGAGGTGCAAAAAATGGGGGAAGTGCCCTAGGGTGGCCAAAGTTGTAGCATTTGAAAGGCCTGAAAATGCTTAAATATGACGTATGTTTAACATGGGTGCCAAATATTATTGCCCCGAAGAAGCCAATTAAATTGAGCATACGTGACACTGTTCATAGCTCCATATATACCTATGACCCGGCTAGGCGATGATGAATCAGTCAGTCAGTCGACAACGACAAGTTATTTAAAAAATTATATAGACAATAGACATGTCATACAATTATAAAATATTGTGTTGTAAAAATGTATTAAATATTAATACTATTCAATTTTATCAAAGCTTACTCCTTTCAACGGCCAATTGGAACCATGATTTCTGTGAATACCATTAGTTGGAGCTCCATTGTCTGACACAAATACAAATATTGTATTATCAAGCATGTTGTTTGTGTGTAATGCGTTGAACACTTCAGCTACCGAATCATCAAGATTTTTCATCATCCCTAGAGGATATTTTATTCTATTAAGATATAAATTATGACCATAAAAAATTATTTTAAATAAAACAATTACAAATAAAATTTTTGGAAAGTCTACAAAGAAAAATAATTAGATATTTATGGGAGTAGGTACATACAGAGTACAGGCTACATGTATTATACCTTATTGTAGCTTATAACCATGGTTAAATAATTTTATTTGGTCATGTTTATAACTATTTAATTATTCTTACTCTGAACAGTAAAGATGGAAATCTGCCATTAGATTTAACTGTTATTAAAACATAAACATTTAAAAATAAAAGTTTATATAAGTTTATAAAAGTTTAAAAAAAAACTTCCTTAAATGCTCAGATAAAAAGCCCCAGTTCTTTACTTTATTAATTTGTGATTAAATCTAGTAAGGTATAATATAGGTAAACAAATATTTACATCAATTTTAATGATTCCTCAGCTATTAAAGCACTAAACATAATATTTTATATAACCCCTACTAAGATACGGCTGTATGGGTATAATATGAAATTTGACACAATTTAAACTCCATAAATACTTATACGGTTTAATGTATAAATCTATTTGATACATCATGATAAATGATAATTGATAAGTAGGTCGTGCCTACCTACATTTAATATTTAAGTATAGCTTCCTGATATAATATATTTATGAATAGTTAAATAGGTCATACCAGCATATTTACGGCGATACTTGTCTTTGATCGATTGAAAACTATTTATGTCTTCTTGGGGGGCTTGTAATGGATTTTCATAAGTGCCTGCGTGTGGAGCCAAATGGGCGAGGTACAAAAACAATGGTACAGAGTTATTATGTTTCGATATAATATCAGTAGCTTCCTTGGTGAATATATGTGTTGAATATTTCCCAACACTTGACCAGTCAGGATTTAAATCACGCCTCATATCAAACCCTTCAAAAGATGCAAACTACAAAACAACAAATAACAAACAAAGATAAAAACATAACTCGAGTTAAATATGTTAACAAAAATCAAAATACTCAAAATCAATAGTAACAGAACAAAGGCGTATTTAGGAATTTTTCAAGGGAGGGTCCAGCTAATTTTCCAAATACATTTACGGGGGGGGGGGGGCTCTGCTACAGAATATATTAAATGTTTAGATGTGTATTTATGGAGTCCGGTCCCCATGGACCCTCTCAACCCCGTAAATACACCACTGCAACAGAAGCTGTTGTGAAGAATGTTCTCATGTTCTATAAATATATTTTTAATATATAATATACTATACATTATACGTTATCATATTATTTTTTAAATATCTTAGTTTTGTTCAAGTAGGTGTCTAGAGAGGTTGCTGTACTAAGGAAGGGTTAAATTCGATTTCAATAGTATAAATTCATAGTAGACAAAAAATGATTCGCTTATAGTATTAAGTATATTTTATGATATTATTGTTATTAAAGTTATTTTTTATACTGAACAAATGTGAGCTTCAAAATTAATTCGACGTTCTGGTAAACTTTTTTTTTGTTTCAAGCGTAAGAAAACTTTTTGGGAATTTTGTATTGAGTTTTTAATTCTTAGATATAAATATAAAATTGTTTATGAATTTCCAACTTAAAATAATTTATACATTTTTTTTGATTTGAATGAGTTCTATCAACATTTTTACTTCAGACGCCCATAAAATAATATTGTGGATTTACGCTCGATTTTTTTTTTATTTCCATTAACAACGACTTATGAGGAACCTTGTATTAAATGTTTAAGTTTTTTGACCAAGCGAAATAATTTTAAACAATCATTTAAAAAAATTAATACAAATATAAATTTTCTTATGTCTATAAGACATATGCTTTTATGCTCAAAAAGAGTTAAAATCTTTTCAAAATTGTACGGTGTAGAAAAAATACTAATAAAAACATTTTTTGAAACATGAATGTACGGTTAATTTTTTTAGAGTTACATCAACATACAACAACTAAAATTGAATTCGTTGAAAATTGACTTTGCGTAAAAATCTCTGTCTCCCTTAATTTTTTTTGTTTTTCCCGACGCTTTTGAAAACTATTAGCGAATTTTTACTTTTGATACCCTTAATTATTTGTTAACATTTAAAATAAAAAATAAAAGGATTACAGTTATATAGTGGATAGATATTTTAATATTTTATTTCAATTGGTAGAATTTCACTTACAAAAATAATTAAAATACGCTACACCTGCAAGTGTTTCCGTCTTACAAATGTAAAACATAGCAAAAATTGTTTTTTTCGAGGGAAAGAATCGAAGAGGCTGCAGTTATAACTCATAAAAAAGAAACAACATTTTCAGAAAAAGGAAAACTTTGAGTGTGAAAATGGTTTTTATTTTTTCAATATCAGAACTAAAAAACAAGTTATTTAAGTTTAAAAACACAAAAATAATGGATTTTGAAACAATAAGAACTTTTTATGTATAAGTGATATCAAAAAGATAAAAACTATATTTTACAGATAAAGTTCTCAATTATATTGTGTATCAATTTGGAGTCACTATCATCACTACAGCTTTAGTGGTTCTATCCCGCGAACAGTTTTTGCTATGTTGTATATTTGTAAGAAGGAGACACATCATGCAGGTGGCATGGAACCTATAACAGGACGCTACACGGCCATTTGTTGTCTCCGTCTTACAAGTGCGTAATATAGTAAATGTACGCTCAGTCGATATATATATATCAAATATAATATATTTGTATATTATATTTAAATTAAAACATTAAAAATAATATTTATAATATATTACTTCCTATGTACTTACAGTTGCTTGGACCATATGTGTATAATAATCTTGATATCCATTCCAGAAACCATAAAAGCTTTTGAAACCCCGGTATGTTGGTGTGTAAGCTTTCTTGAAGTAACCCAAATGCCATTTGCCCACGGCATGAGATGAATAACCTAATTTATTTAAATGTTCAGGCAATAATATTTCATTTAATGGTAATCCCCAAGGTTCAGGTTCTAATATCACATTATGTTGAGTCCCTGAAAAATTACAAAAACATTTAGGTAACTAATAGATGATATTATTTTAAAGTACCTAAATCAGAACTTATTTAATAAAATATTATCATAATATACTCAAATAAACACACATTGATTTGTATACAAATAGAAAATATTAGATATAATAACCATCCAGGAAAATATTACAAAGGTATCTAAAGGTGCGAGGTAGGTACCTAATTTTGAAGTGCGTACCTAAGTATTTCTATTAAATTAATAATTAATAATAATATTATACATATTATAAAATTTTAGAAAAAATAATTTTGTTGGTAGGTACCTACATTTTAAAGTTTAAACAAATCAAACTTTGAAATCAAATTCACTCTGTATTAGATTAATATTTAAGTGATTATATTTAATTTGTGCTATTTACAATAAGTAAAACAAGAACTTTAGCGTAATGCACTAAAAAATCATAAAATATGCACTTATACGCATCAACAAAATGTAAAATATGTGATAAATATTAAGATCTGGGTACAATTAACTAATATACATATATATTGAACCATCCCCACGGAGGTGTACCTACTATCCGTATAATATCAAACAAATATAGATGTAATAAATGATTTGATTCATTTATGTCGCACTATATTATAATCTTAACTACTCACTGACCATTAAAATAAAGATTAGCCTCTATCGTCTTTATAAAAAATTCACAGTAAGAATTTAAATAATTTATGCCCCTTATTTACGAAGTTATTTGCCAAAGTTCTTGATTTTCGATAAACATGCAAAATATCCATTTGAGTCAAAAATATTACCCAACTTAAAACCCATAAAATATCAAAATATTCAAAAATATATAGACTAACGATTTTAAGTGTTTGATCACAAACGCTGTGAGTTGTATTTTATTGTACTTAATAAGCATGTACAATAAAATTACGCAGAAAAAATATGCATAATATGCATGCAAGTCCTTGCTCTAGACCTAGCAATAAGTAATATAATACGTGTAGCTAGACAGTTAAGAACTTAAGTGTATGCACTATATGTACTGCATTTTGTGTAAATCTATTAGATAAGTTGGTATAGTAAAATATAATATGTATATGAAATAATATCAGTTTCGTTAATTAAATAAAAAAATCTTAATTAGCTAAACGTGTTCACTATTCCACTATACCTACCTATACATGGTAAGTCAACACCAGGCGCAGGTAGTCTTTTGTACGAATGCTATCAGAACTCGACGATTTTGCTTATAATATTATGTTAGTTAAATCCATAGACCTATTATAAAGATATGGACTGCGCGTAGAGAGAGCGGTCCGAGGGCTTGAATCATTAGAAAGACATAGTGAATACTTTCCGATATCCGTGGAAGATACACGTTTCTTATCTTGGATTATAAAATAATAACAACTCACTTTCAAATTTCAATTCAATTTATTCATAGATTATAATTTATAATATATTATACGAGTTTATAATGAGATAAGCTAATGGTTAGGTTAAGTAATGACCCCTTAAACAATGTTTAATAAATATGATTTAGTGTCCCATCATTCAATTGGTTCATCAAATATTCAAATGTTAGTAAGTTAATTTTGTATTATACAACAGCATAAGTGCGTGATTAGTTAAGTGTGATCATAATTTTTACATTTTAATATATACCTACCTATAATCTATTTATGGTTCACTAAAATTAAAGGAAAGATGGGGGAAAGAAGAATGAATCAGCGATCAACCTGCATGATCATTTGTATAGATTGAAAAAACAAAATATAAAATATTATCAATATTTTAGTCATTATTGTAACTACTGATATATATTATACAACTAATCATATCAAGTATTATAATCTCATTATTAGGTATGTCCCTATTCCGGTGTACCTAAATGTTGAGATAATTTATACATAATATGAAGAAAAATTAAATTACATTTTAATGGTTTGTTAGCAGTTAGTGAAAAAAATTGTTTAGTGTCAATATTTTTTTCTGTTCTATAATATTTTTTGTATTTATGAAATAACGGTTGGATTTTTAAAATTGAAAAAATGATTATTTAGTGAATAATTCATGCTTGTAAAAGTGAGGAGGGTGAAAATGAGAAAATTATCTTTCATAGGTAAATTAAACTCTCAATACTAACTTTGAATGGCGTAAATATAAATCAACTTTTCTAAAAATTTTCATTTTTTTTAATCAAAATCCACTGAATGATCGTCTTTTACAAATAATTCACCTAATATTAAAATCATATTTCACTATTAGCATCCATAATGATACCATGGTTGAATGTCAACCAAAACAACATATGTATATGCTAATTATTAAAAAAAACAATACATTTCAAAAACCAATGAATATTATATATTTTGTCTTTTTTTATGACAGTAGTTTTTTTATTTTTATATACTAGCTGATCTCGTGCACTTCGTTGCCCGTAATATATGACCACTCTTAAAAAAATTGTGATTATTCAACTCATTTTGTGTGTAACTCGCCGCAATAAGTGCAACTCATCCACCCTGGTGGACAACGCCGATGAGCGGCTATAATATGTGTAAATATTCGATTTAAAGCATGCTTGTACCTGCTCTGCCCAAATAACCAATAGCAACCAATAGTAAATAAATACTAATTTATACTAATTATTTCTCCTATAACCAATAGCAACAATTTATAAACAAAAATGTCTATCATAAATCTCAAAATCTCTGTTTGAGCACCTCCCCGGGTTGGGCCTACCGGGTCCAGTTGTAAATCTAAACCATTCACGGACCCATTCAAGTACACACAAAAAATGTCATCAAAATCGGTGCAGCCGTTTAGGAGTTCAGTGACATACACACATATAGTAGAATTATATATTTATAAAGAAGATATAATGTATCGTATCAAAATATGGTGCTATATTATATAATAAGTATATCTCATTTTAAGTTTCGGCATTGGTGACCTAGCTATTTGAACTAATTCTATACCGAGATGGATAATCCACTCGCGGCGAATTGGTTAAAGCTTTTTGTGTATTGCCGAACGTGGTTAAATCTACTCTCTAGACTTTTTTAATACCTATCTCTAAAAACGATATCTAAAATGCTCGTTAAAGTAATTTTTGAGTAAATAAGCTACAGACATACATTAATTGACATATATATAATATAGGTACGTACAATACCCGTTGTCGGCGGTGGCGGCGTCGTTGTTTTTGTTGAATGTTATTATTATTATTATTATTACCAAGTCTACGTAACAGGCCATTATTCATAATAATTGATAACTCCTTTGTTTATTAAGTTAGAGGATCGATCAAATGTCATAAACTTCTCCACAATGAGCGCTTCAATTTTTTTAAAAAAAAATCATAACGATCGGTTCAGTAGTTTCCGAGAACACAAGCCTCAAAGGTTTTCGTTTGCACATTTATATAATAGATTATAACATCGAATTAAACTGTGCATTGGTATTATTATACTTATACTAGTAGCTGTACATTTTTATTTTATTTTAACTTGACTATATTATTATTATTCTTTCATATTTTTGACATTAAATTAAATGTTATTTTTTTTAAGCACTATCAGACAACTCTTTTTGTTATTAAACTGTATGTATTTGTAGATACTTACCTATTTATATTTTCACTGTATTATTGTAAACAAAGATCTTAATTGCTCGGACCTCAGATCATTTATTTGACTATTGTATTTTAATATATTTCGTAATTCGTTAATTGTTTATAAATAATAATAAGTTAATAACCACAAAACAATTTTATATACTGAAAACTGAATACTTATAATATAATATTATTATATAATATAAAAATAACATGTTGATACTTTGCACAAATTGCATTATTTTATCTATGACTTTTCAATATTTCTTCCATATAAATCGTAAACTATGCTCTATCTCTTTCTTACGATGATGAGGACGCAGCCACAATGCAATGGTCGACGCGCGTCACGCAGTCCATATCTTTATATATTTACTATAGTTCTATGGTTAAATCAGTGCTGCGGCCCGGCTTTGCAATTATTATGCGACTCATATTCATATAAGTGTACAGTACGCTAATCTTTCTATCTATCTAGTTATTATAATTCAAGGCCTTCTAGATTTCGGTGCTATCATCAGTATATATAGAAATATTTGACTGTTTAATAAATTACAATAATGTTGATTAACTATGTAAATAATAATAATAAGTCAATCAGTCATATTTTCTTACTTATATAATAACACTGGACGTTGATGGTCACTCTATGGCTTTACCAACCTCGACTAAACTGCGTAGGTATAATTAATGTGAACTTGAAAATAACAATGATCTGATATTGCATAGGAAAAAAGATTCTTATCGGATTTCTACAGTTTACATGAGATCATCTTTCTCATTATTATAATTTATATGTTTCTATAGAAATAAGTGAATACGATGACTTAAGATTTTGTTATATTATATTATAGTAGTCAAAATAATATCTAAAGTAGGTTGTAGGTACCTACATTTTAATTCTTCAAAATAAAATTAGAAATTATGAAAAAAATACCAAGAGTAAACAATCTAATCAAAATAATTATAGTTATTATTTATATTATAATATATTTAAATTATATGCGATTCCTAAAAATTATCGAGGATAAAAGTTAGGAGCAGCATATATAATTATATAAAATATATATCTTCACAAGTTACAATCCAAATATACCTAAATAAATAAGTACTTATATAATAATATATAAAATAAATATTTTGTTTTGAATGAATACTTTCACTCGTTTTATAGAAAATAGATTTCGTGTTGTCAGTATTTGTCCAATTAAAAACATATACATATTATTAATTTTAATGAGTAGGTAAAGATAATCATTCGTCACAATAATTTTATTTTTTATTCAATAAGATGTCCTTAATAAAATGTTCAAAAGTAGATCCACCAATTATATTACTTAGAAGTTATATTCTTCCTTTAGCTTTAAGTTTCCATACGATTTCGATACTGAATACACTCTTGACGAAAATTCCCCAAACCGTTTCCTTGGTTACTAAAACTGATATTGATTTATATAACTTATGGGAGTCGGTCAGTATTAAAGTTCACTTGTTACTTATTTGGCTAAATATTACATGGCTTCATGCTATCAAAACTTTAACACTGTTATAAATTAAGAGGATGTCAGAAAAATATTTGTTTTTTCTGTCAGAATAATAACAATCTCTCACACCTATAAAGTCGTTTTTTATGATTTTTGAGATAGCACTAAAAAAGTTTAAATGAATTTAGAGTAAAATCGCATATAGAGGATAATATTTTTGAGTATTTGATATATTGGTTATATATTTTTTTATTATTTGACTTTATATTTAACTTTCAAAATAAAAAAGGAGGTTAAGTGGATGTCGCTCCGCTGTTCAGTAGGTTACAAATAGATCACTGTATAATGGATGGTATTAAATTTGAATTCAATGATATAATATCATTGTATACGAAAAACGATTTTGAGCGGAGACGGTATGTCAGTCTAGGATATTTTAAATTATATTGATATTGTTATTTAACGGTTGCTGCTAAGTTGAATTAATATTATTCATATTATTGAACTATTAACCTAAAATTATCAGTGATGCTAGAAAAATATTAGAACATATACTTTTACTCGTTAAAATTGATTTTAATATGTAGTTTCGTCCAAATTTGAACTTAAAATGTCTGTAAAAAATAACTGTGCTTATATATTTTTTAGATTTTTTGATTACAGTATTGATTACATTTACATTACTATTTATTAGTATCTTTGATTTAAATTTAAATTTTAAATTTTCAATCCTTAGTTATAAAAACTGAACATTTTATAATTTTTAATTACAATGATTGATAATTTTCGAGATTTTGATGAATTTTGTCAAAATTCGAACTTTAAATGCTTATAAAAAAAATGTGTGCGTATGCATTTTTAATATTTTTCATTTGCTATTGTAACAATATATCAGGAGCCTCGTATTAAGTTTTTATTATTTTTGACCAAACAAATAAAAATGTATTGGTATTTATATAAAAAAACTAAACAAATTGAAAATTGTAATGGTCCGTAAAAAGCTCAAAAATAGTCAAAATATATTCAAAATTAGATGGTGTATAGAAAATTCTAGTATAGCATGCATGCATCTACAGTTATTCGTTTTTGAATTGCAGCAAAATAAAAAAATCATTACATGAGAAATCGAGTGAATATCTAATCTTGTAAAAATTTTAACTTATAAAATGCTCATAAAAATGTATTTTGACTTGCTTATAAACATTTTTTATTGATAAAATTAGGCAAACTTATGAGGAATCTTGTATTACATTTTCAAACCTTAGATATAAAAAAAAAATTTTTATGAATTTCTAACTCAAAATAAATTGCACATTTTCGTCATTTTTACGTATTTTGTCAAAATTTGAACTTTGATTACCTATAAAAAAAAATGTGATTACGGATTTTAATATTTTTCATCTGCCTTTGAAACTATATATTATACAAGATTTCTTACCTCACAATTAAAATTTAATTGACATTTATAGAAAAAAAAACTAAAAAATTGGAAACTGAAAATGTCCGTTAACAGCTCAAAATAAGGCAGAATATTTTGAAAATGCTATTATGATGTGTAGAAAATGCTTATATAAACATTTGGTCAAAATTTAATTCCCATTTTTTCCTTAATTTTTAATTTGTGTTTCACGACGCTTTTGAAAACTACTGGGAAATTTTAACTTTTGACACCCCAAAGTACCAACTAGATTCACTTTCCTATCAGAAAAGGTACTATTGAAGAAAATTGAAACATTTTACTGTCCTAAAAAGTGATGACAGACACAAAAAAAAAATAAAAACACACATCATTATAAAATCAATACATTCATCGCTCCGCTCAGAATCTAAAAAATTGTTCTAAATTGAAATTATGTTTAAATTTTTTTAAGACAATATTAAACAAATCGATATGTCATACCCTCAAAAATATTAACATTTTTCTAACAGGTATATTCATAATATTTTACTCTAAGATTATCAGACTAAAAAAATATAAATAATGATTAAATGTTATATCTATGTTGCGCGTGGGCCATAGAGAGAGAACAAATAGCACTGCTGACGTCCTCTTAAGGCGATAATATAGGTATAATGTCTTAATTTTTATTTTGACTAAATAATAATATTATATTTTTTCTGACTGTAATAAGTAATAACTATAAATTATTATTGTGACTTATTGCGACTTATTTAATTATGATTTAAAATTAGGATAATATTTATTATATTATAGAATGCGCTTTTACAGTATATTACATTATATTATTTTACAGTATATTGATTTTCGCCGAACAGTCTGCCGTCGAAACGTCGGCGCAGAATCGCCCGGACATAGATGCTAGATAAAATCAATATATTTCATCAAGTATCCAAATAAGATAAAAAAAAAGTTAACTTTAAATATGTATAAAAGGTATGTTAATATTGTTAAAATGTTCTTGTAAGAACGACTTATGAAAAACGTTGTATTAAATTCTTAAGCTTTTTGACCAAACACGAACATTTAGATTTACATTGAAAAAACTAAAAAAAAAATTATAAATTTAAAGTGCTTTTGTATAAGTGCTTAAAATTAGTGTAAATATTTTTAAATTTCATTGTGCACATAGAAAATAATAATATAATAGTGGAATGTTTCAAGTTTCTACAATTAATATTTTTAGAATTAAAACAATATAAAAAAAAGGTTTTGATGAGAAATCGTGAAAATATCTAATATGACGTTAAGACTTGACACTATTTATATAGTTTTTAAAATTGTACCTACCTAATACATGCATAGTTAGTTAATCTTAATATACATTGAAAAAGCTAGGTAGGTTAATTTTTACTATTTGTTTGTTATTATAAGTTTAAGGAAATATGGGAAAGGTGTAAAATTGTATTTTTTAAGAATCATTATAAACTTAGATTCCTAGTGAGTAGTGGCTAGTGTACCATATAATATTATAGAAACGTATCGCATTTACATTTGCCCTTGAATATACTTATATAATTATTCAGATTATTATATTATTCACGTATACCTATATGCCTCATATTGAAGTTTAATTTAGATGATTAAATATATAAAATGAGTGTAAGAGGGAGACGTTCTGCTGTACAGTATAGGTTAAAGTGGGTCACTGTAATGAAAGGTGTTAATAATAATTCATAATGATATAATTGTGTACCTATACAAAAAACGATTCTAAGCGGAGACGGTTTGTCAGCCAAGGATAGTTTATACTATATTTATATTGTTATAAATATGGTAGTTGGTAAATTGAATTAATATTATATGCATATTATCACATTTGTATATAATATACTTATTATACTTTAAAAGTTTCAAGTTTCAACGAATAATATTTTTTTAATTTTAACACAAAACTAAAATCGTTATTTTTCATTTAAATATCTAATTTTGTTCAAATTCCAACTTAAAATAAGTATTAAAAAAACTGTGTTTTTGTATTTTTATATTTTTTTACTATAGTATGAACCAATCCTTCGCTATAAAATTTGAACTTTTTATAAATATTTAACTGCAAAATAACTAGTGAACTTTCAATTTGATAAATGTTGTACAAATTTGAACTTTGCGTGCTTATAAAAATCGTATCTATGTATTTTCATATTTTTCAACTGCTAATGTAACAATATATACCTATTGTATTACATTTTCAAGCTTATTAATCCAATGAATAAAATTTTATTGACATTTATAGAAAAGAAAACTAAAAAATTTAAAATTTAAAATGTCCGCAAACAGCTTAAATGAGTCAAAATATTTTGAAAATTGTATCAAGTATAGAAAATGATAAATGATAAAAATAATAAAAATAAAATTTCAGATGCCTGTAAATAAAATATTAGCCATCTAAAATAGCTCAACATGAGTCAAAATATTTTTCAAATAAAATTCTATGGTATATAGAAAATGCTAATATATTCAATATTCAATGCGAATGTCATGTATCTACGGTAATTTTTTTTAGAGTTTCATCAAAAATCAAAATCGATTTTATCAAACACCAATTTGTATAAAAACTAACCTTATTTTTTTTTTTGGCTTTTAAAAACTATTGGGAATTTTAAATTTTGGCCACCCAAATGTACCAACTGGACTCACTATTTCCAATCGGAAAAGTTACTGATATTTAAAATCAAAGCATTATTTTTATTACTTACAGACACAAAAAAAAACACATATAAGTCATCGTAAAATCAATACATTCATCGCTCCACTCAGATTCTAAAATTGACTGTTTCTTAAATAATAACGGTTAATTGTTGTATTATATAAAAAAAACAACCCAACCATTGTTAAAGGCGTTTAACTATAAACTAAATATGTTTACAATGTTTACATTGGTACCGACCTATGATTATTTTATTTCAAGATATACGACAATATTAACACCTTATGCATTTATTATAATTGTTTTGACAAAATATATTATTTTATGTTTTAATAACTTGTGTGCGGTCAGTTATCTTACTATAGGTAGATTTAGCTTACTATACTAAACTTAAGATACCTAAAATTTTTACTGCTGATTTTTTTATTTTGAGCACTACATACAATTTCTCATAAGTCATGATAGATTGTTTTCGAATGAGTTATATTCATAATTTTAAATGTCAACATAGTGACTTTTTGTTAAGATGACTCCACACCCTGTCTTCATCTTAAAAATGTAGGTTTAATTTATCATATCAAATTTACACAGAGCAGAACCTATTTTGTGTTGATTATTTGATATACCTAATGATATCAATATCAGATTAAATAGAGTATTGAGCAATCATCAAATTCATGTTGGTTATTTTTTTAAGTGAGTTATAAGCATTTTCAAATTGTAATATCTAAAAATTCAAAAATCGTAAAAAACCAACTCAGTGGCGTAATTATGAGGATCCCACGTTGGTGCACTTGCACTCCCTATAGTGGCCTACTATTATATAGCAATTTCAAAGATATAGGTACTTTTGCACCGGAAGAAGCTGAACTCTATACCTATTTAAATACAATACGTCAATACCTATAGGTACTATTTCATTGATTTGTCAATTTTTTTATACCTAATAGATAACATAGCTGAACAAATAATAAAATAACGTTATAATTAATATAATAATTTTTTTTACCAGTTTAGCACTAATCCATTATAGCCGATAGCCATGTCACTATCATAAATTATAGACTAAATTTAAAAAAATAACATTTTTATTTTTATATAAATATTATGTTTTTATTTGTGTATACGGTATACTTGATGTATTATGTATATACAGATATTGATGTTTGTTTTTTAAGTTATAGATATAACCATTATAACCAATACGTACTATGTACCTACTTATCCACACATATTATAAGTTAGGTGTACCTACGGGACTTTAAGACGGAAACAACATACGCGGAACTGGCATCCTCTTAACAGCTCATTCGATAGTACAAAATAAACAAATTTCAAAAACTAACAAGTATTATTTGTATATTTAATTTCTGTATGTGAAACTTTTAGTACTTCTAAGAAAAATCTTGTTTAAATACAAACACAATTCATAAGTGCGACCTATTAAAAAAAAACCATCATATCCATTGGAAGACTAAATATTAATAAACTTATGTACATTGTACCTATACCTACTATAATGTATAATTCAAATATCGTACAACGCTGTCACCCAGGTAGGCAATCAGACAGCGTCGGATAGCAGACATTGTTAATTGCTGTGGTCAAAATGCGAATAACGTGGTAAAACATCGAAGTTAAAAAAAAAAAAGGGGTCAAGGGTATGTCACTCCGCTGTACAGTAGGTTACAAGTAGATCAATCACTGTATAATGGATGGTATTAAATTTGAATTCAATGATATAATATCATTGTGTATGAAAAACGATTCTGAGCGGAGACGGTATGTCAGTCTAGGATATTTTAAATTATATTGATATTATTATTATACGGTAGCTGGTAAGTTTAATTAATATTATTCATATTATTTAATTATTAACCTAAAATTATCAATGATGCTGGAAAAATATTATAATATATACTTTACTCGTCAAAATTGATTTTAATATAATGTAATTTCGTCCACATTCGAACTTAAAATGTCTGTAAAAACAACTGTGTCCATATATTTTTTAGATTTTTATGATTACATTTACATTACTATTTAATAGTATCTTTGTTTTAAATTTTCAATCCTTAGTTATAAAAACTGAACATTTTATACGTCATTTTATAATTTTATAATTACAATGATTGATAATTTTCGAGATTTTGATGAGTTTTGTCAAAATTCAAACTTTAAATGCTTATAAAAAAAATATATGACTTTTTTGGCCCAAAAAATAAAAATGTATTGGTATTTATATAAAAAAAAAATAAAAAAATAAAAATTTGAAATGGTCCGTAAAAAGCTCGAAAAGAAGCAAAATATTTTCAAAATTTTATGGTGTATAGAAAATGCAAATATAAACATTCGGTTAAATTTTTAAATATCTACAGTTTTTCGTTTTTGAATTGCAACAAAATAAAAAAATCATTACATAAGAAATCGAGTGAATATCTAATCTTGTAAAAATTTTAACTTAAAATGCTCATAAAAATGTATTTTGACTTGCTTATAAACATTTTTTATTGATAAAATTAGGCAAACTTATGAGAAATCTTGTAATACATTTTCAAACCTTAGATTTAAAAAGAAAAATTTTTATGAATTTCTAACTCGAAATAAATTGCACATTTTCGTCATTTTTACGTAATTTGTCAAAATTTGTTCTTTGATTACCTATAAAAAAAAATTGTGATTACGGATTTTAATATTTTTCATATATTATTGTAACAATATATTAGGAGCCTTGTTTTAAAATTCTCAAGTTTTTTTACCCAACAAATAAAGTTTTATAGAAATGTATAGAAAAAAAAACTAAAAAAATTGGAAACTGAAAATGTCCGTTAACAGCTCAAAATAAGACAGAATATTTTGAAAATGATATGGTGTGTAGAAAATGCTTATATAAACATTCGGTCAAAATTTCATGTCTCTACGGTCATTTCTTTTAGAGTTATACCAAAAACCAAAATCGATTTTGTCGAAAATTGGCTTTCCGTAAAAATTCCCGTTTTTCCTTAATTTTTCATTTGTTTTTCACGACGCTTTTGAAAACTACGGGGAAATTTTAACTTTTGACACCTCAAAGTACCAACTAGATTAACTTTCCTATCAGAAAATGTACTATTGAAGAAAATCGAAGCATTTTTACTGTCCTAAAAGGTGATGACAGACACAAAAATAAAAAAAAAAATGTAAAAAAAACACACATCATTGTAAAATCAATACATTCATCGCTCCGCTCAGAATTCTAAAAATGTTAAATATTTTATATGTGAATAAATAATTATTTTTGTGGATAGCACGTTTACACATTGCCCAAAGATTTTTTACCAAATAAAACACTGCATACAGTTCATAATAATTATTTCATACCATTAATCTTTGCTTGCTTCCAAATAAAACTATAGACACGTATAAAAACATGTTTAAAATAATTTGTGAAAATTGCAATGAATTAGTTTTATTTTGCATGCCAAATTAATTTGTGGTGGATTTTTAACAACCGCGATTCATAATGCTGTCTATAAAATGTTTACTTTATGTAAATTAATAGGTTGTATAGATTCTATTTATCGCAAAATACAGAATTTGGGACATGTATTACTAATTACAAATCTAAAACAGAAATTGAAAAATTGCTTCGTAATATATTTAGTTAAGTTTTTTTATTTAAGTTGAAGTTGACGAATCTTATACAGATGATTTGATGTCAACTATCCCAAAAAATAACGCCATTTAAGAATTTAGTAATTATTTAGTACCTATATAATATATATCTAACTAATAATTTTCTCCGTTCTATGAACGAAATCGAAAAGTATACTAACTTATATCGTCTAAAATCAATTCCAAATTAACCTACCTATAGTCGTTAGTCAATTTTAAAAGTTAAAATACAACCTTCTCAAACCCTCAATATACAAATACTTAAGGCAAACATAAAAACTGAATATTTATATTGCATTTCCACATGTACCTACATCGGGCTATATGTAACGTAGTATAAATTAAACAAAAAAGTTTTAAAAAAGTATGTTAATTTAAATTTTTTAAATAATAAACCTACTATACTAATACAACCATACTTATATAATTTATTATAGTTATTGCTAATTACACTAGGTACCTACTAACTTAAGTTATTATTAGTTACTATTTTACTACGTAGGTAGCTATATACCTTGATACTATAAAAATATAACTATCTAACATTGGTATGTATAATATATTTAAGGTTTTATTACGATATAGTGTGCATATACCATTTTAAATTATTAAATCAAATTAGTAAAAAACATTAAATTCCCATCACTATATTTTATTGTAAGATTAGTTAATATTTTCACCATTTAATTGTAGTGTTTTTTTCTAGTACCTACACCTATAATATGTTTATTTGTATATTAAGTGACTATAATACCAATATTTAATGTGTTGGTATTGATTGTGACTTGTAATTTATATTATGATATTATAATAATGGCATCATTTAATATAACTAATAATAATACTTAAAAAATAAAATAAAATAGATAGGTATTAATTTCATGTTTGTAAACTGTATTAAATTATTGTTAATCGTGTTATTAATAAATTATTATAATATAGCTACAAGATGAATGATGATGTCTGGAAATTCATTAAAATATATTTGTGCGCCTAAAACGCCCATAACGCCTATAGCACTATATGCCACTGTCTACTACAGTACTACCTATATAAATAGCCACACAATCAACAATGTTACAATGATTATAATGTATTATATATACATATATTAGAAGTCCTGTAATAATTGTAGGATAGTAATAACAATAACAACAACAACAACAATAATGATTATTATAATTATCAATAACAAACCTGTATGAATAGGATATTTTCCAGTAAGCAATGCCGACCGGGACGGTGTACACAAAGATTCGCTGTAATGATTGTTTAGAATTATTCCGTCATATGCCAGTGCATCGATGTTCGGAGTGTTTATTTGGTTCGAACCATGAAAACTGACGTCGTTCCAACCCTATAGTGTGAATTAAATTTTCAGTTTTAACATAAATAGATATGTACATCTATAGGCAATAGTATTCAGAAGTCAATAGAGTCGATTGTAAATTTCACCGGTTATAAATCTCTTATGTTCATATGATGTAAATCCCACAGGTATACGATGTTTTTATTTGTAAAACATTTAAATTTCATAGGTACCTACCTATTATCCTTTGACCTATGAATAAACGTAAACTTTAACATATTTCATTTTTAACTAATTTTATTTTTAAACTTTAAATTAAAACAAAATTTGATTATGATGAAATAAATTTTTGTTCCCAATTTAAGGCAAAAATTAATTAGGTAGGTACACATCTCGTACAATGTCATAGACTATAATTTTTACTGGTAAATGTTTGATTTATTGATTATTATCGTTTAGATTAGATTATGATAGTAATAATTTAATTGTAATAATATACCTGTAACAGTAATACATTAGCAACGTTGATGTAATGTTCTAATAGCTCAATAGGTATAGGTACTAGATTTTCCCAATTATTTCACTTAATCATTGTTGACAAATTTAGTTTTAATTAATATTTCAGTTGACATATATTTTTTTAGGTCAAGAAAAATATTCTTTTTAATTTTATAAGTGTTATAATTCTCTCTTAAAATCGACTCTACCTGAAAATCGGTGAAATTTACATGCGCCCGCCAGAAAATAGGTGCATGCACGCAGACTCTGCTAACAGTGCTAACTACCCAGAGAACCTTTAATCGAGCCAGTCTATTGAATACTATTTAGTTCAAGTTTAATCAAAGTTTAGTGCCACATAATTCGAGCAGTATACGTTGGTGACATACGACATTACAACGATTAAACACTTTTTTAGTTTTTACCTGCAAAAATCACAACACGGCTGCACATATTTACCTTTTTATAATTGAAAAAACAGTACACGATAGTTTAAGAAATTCAGCTATAGTATAGCCTATAGGTAGTACCTATATTATGTATTAAAAACCTACAACATTGTAGTACAAAAAATAATTATAGGACATATAATACCTTGTACTATATATTATGTTTAATATGCAAGGAATTATAAACAGTTTAATACTTCAATATACCTAGTACGGTACACGTATAATAAAAGTCATGAAATAAATATATTATTATATCTATATGTTAATTACTAAGTAGGATCAAGTGTGGATAAATCATTATATACATATTATAGGACAATTATAATTTTTTTTAAACGAATAGGCAAAAATATAAAATATATGTTGTGCACAATTATATGTTATGTTTACTCAATTATAAAATTATGAAAAGTGAGGAATCGTGTTACGCCGGTAATGGGAAGTGGCCAGGGTGTTATCACCATTTCGTCCTAATTTAATTTTAAAATATCTATAAGAAAAAACTGTAAGATTAACAGTCTATTATTTTTCAACTGATGTTATAACAACTAATGATGAACGTTCTATTAAATTTTCAAGATTTTTGACTTACTAAAAAATTTTTAATTGACATTTATAAATAAAAAGTAAATAAAATTGAAAATGTATCATGGCTATAAATAGTTCAGAAAGAGTCAAAATATTTTAAAAATTGTATGGAAGATGATAACTTAAACATTCAGTAAAAATAACTACGGTTGTTATTTTTTAAGTTACACCAAAAAAACCAAATCGATTTGGTAAAAAACTGATTTTAAGTAAAAATGTACGATTTTTCTTCATTTTTTCGATAACATTTTGACTACGAAAAATAAATAAAAGAAACATAATTTTTAAATCAATTTATTCATCACTACGCTCAAAATTTAAAATAATTTAGTTTGAATTAATAAATATAATATATAAATATTTAATATTAATATATTATATATTCGAGTAGGTATAGGTACCTACTTAATTTTAAAAATATTTTATTGTTGACCTAGCTGAATAACCGAGTTTTTACTATAATTATTTTAGCTAGAATTAATGGAGACTATAGGGTACCTATAATCTATATATTTGTATTATTAGTTTACCAGCTTTTTTTTTAAACTACCTACTTACCAAGTCATCAGCCAACACAAAAACTATATGAGGAGGACTTTGCTTCGCGGCGAACACTTCGGTATAGGCCACAACACTAATTAACACAATCACAAAATTCACGAAACGGATCATGATTTATATCATTTATATCATATATATGAGATGTTTTAAATTTTTGACACGCATAAAAAAAAAGTATGAAGTTGATTGTTATATAAAATTAAATGTTTGTTTCGCACGATGTGATTTCGTAGCGCACTCACCATGAATCATACTGGGCGCTTTATATACGTATGATCAAAAACCAAACGAACATGCGAAGATATAGGTACCTAACATAAAAATTATATGGCCTAACACCTCGTCGCTGTTTGGATAATATAAACTACTGTTTAAAATTTACAATACTGCGATGAAGAAATAATAAAAATATGACAATGAATGAATACGTTAACACTAGGACTGTGAACGACTTACATGTAACTATTACAAAATAATATCTTCAGGAATAATATCCGTATTACCTTCGTGATTACAGCCTGGCATTTACATTCAAGGTCGAAAACTCGTTTGCCGCCTGACGATTCTGGTTTATAGAATTTATTATATAAAGACTCATTTGTTTATGTTAGGTAGGGACATAGAAGTTTAAAATTAATTTCTTCACGTTGACGCCACTCTTGCGCTTGTCGTTAAAAAATCAAAAATAATAATTATAATGAACAATTTTTATACAAATGTATCTCAAAATGTTTATACATACAAATGTTGAGTTGATGGATACATAACAATATTAATAATAAATATAATAATAATACAAATTGGAATACGTATTCATGCAATTGTATACAAATATTATAATCTATTATATTTTTATAAAATGTATTCAACAAGCTCAGTAGCCTTAAATATAAATATATGAAACTAATTTAAATATATATATATATAATATATTTATCTGCCAATTTATCGACGCAATATAGGTAGGTATCGTATGACGAAGCATAACAAAGAAGTTAACAATCGTCAACCATAATCTAAATAAATCTGCGGAATAATTATTTTAAAACACATTTTGTACTCATCGCGATTATTATTTTATAACAGCACAAGCGAATACCTAAAATAATAAAACTCCGGTTTTGTAACGGTTACGATGAAATTTGATAAGTATTATAATATAATATACGTACACTTCTTGATTCGTGTTATTAACGCAATATTTAAATGTAATATACCAAATATATATAAAGGTACCTACATTTATAAAGTACGTGTAATGTGTATATAATAAGTATATGCCATATAATAATAATGGTATATAATATGGTACCGCGGCGGTCAAACTTTGTGTGGAGCGGGGATAGATCGCCCGTAATCTTTTTTTCAATGTTAAGATCTTTTAACAATAAATTATATTTTTTATTTCTTGTATACATTATTGCATGTTAAAAAATCAGCCATACCCCCCCCCCCCCTTACCATAACAAAATCATTTGACCGCCACTGATATGGCATAAAGTGAACAAGGATAATTTGCATTAGGAGGTCATCGTACTTTCATATTATGTTGTTTTTCTAACGTATTCCAGTATATAGATAATGTCATATAATATTTACGTTCAGCAGTTTCATTTTTAAAAATATTAAAAATTACCATGACTAGCTTCAACATTTAAATATTGTATATAACCAACTAGAGAACGAAGACAATGTTCTTAAATTTAGGTTTAATAATTATTGGTCAATTCAATCCAATATTAATTATTGAAGCTAATAGCACAAAATTGAAGCTGCTGAACGCAAATTAATGTTGTCCAATCTCCATTATTCCATTATTTGTAAGATGGACATAATTTGTTTTATTTGTAAGAACACATATATTATGTGGGTGTGGGCATATGGCCTGCTCAAACATCCGAGGTTGCATGGTTAGTGTTAAAATGTGTGTTTTGTGTACATCCAGAGCCGTAGCAAGGACTTGGTGAGACTGGCCCAGGCCAGTGTGGAACGAAAAAAGCGGCGCAAAAGTCATAACCAATTATATCAATTCATCATAATTAATGATTCATTAATAATAGTGTAGGTATGTGTATTTTGTATACATACAGATTAGACAATTTACAAGTTTTTACAAAATAATTTGATGTTATTACAATATTATGCCTAGTGCCCGAATCATAAATGATAATATTATACATATAAGAGCTGTTAGTATCCAATATATTTTTAATTGTATTTATAGTTTATACTGATGTTTATACCGCCACCTCAGCCTCTCAGCACATACAGTACTGTACACCGTACACAGTTTAATTGTAATTATTAATAATATTAATATTAGCATAGGCGTATTATAAAGGATTTTCTTGAGGAGAGGATATCAAAATTTCAAATTTATATATATGTCAGTATATTCATGAAATGTTCACTGGTTATTTATATTAGCATTTTCTATAATTGATAAAATTTTCAAAATATTTTGATTTGTTTTGAACTATTAACGGACATTTTCAGTTTCGATTTTTTGTAGTTTTTTTCTACGATTGTCAATAAAATTTTATTTGTTGGGTAAAAAAGCTTGAAAGTTTAATACAAGGCCCCCAATATATTACTACAACGACATTTGAAATATATTAAAAATCAGTCACAATTTTTTTATTAGCATTTTAAGTTCAAATTTTGACAAAATACGTAAAAATCACGAAATTGTGCAAATTACTTTGAGTTAGAAATGTATAAAAAAAATTTTTTTTTTAATTTTTAAAGATTTGAAAACTTAATTCAAGATTTCTCTTAAGTTTGTCTACCTCTTTCAAAAAATAATAATGTCTACTTGAAAGTCAAAAAATCGTTTTTATGAACGTTTGAAGTTCAAATTTTTCCAAGATTGGATATTCACTCGAATTCTCATGTAGTGATTTTTTTTATTTTTTTGTAATTCAAAAAAGAACAATTTTAGACACTTGAAATTTATATTATATATTTATTTTATCAATTCCTATACTTGTAAAATGTTCAAAATATTTTGACTCGTTTTGAACTGTTTATGGACATTTTCAGTTTTCAATTTTTTTAGTTTTTTTTTCTATAAATGTTAATAACATTTTATTCGTTGGGTCAAAAAGCTTGAAACGTAAATACGAGGCTCTTGATATATTGTTACAATAGAAGTTGAAAAACATTAAAATACAAAGGCACAATTTTTTTTAAAAGCATTTAAGCTTTAAAGTTCAATTTTTGATAATATTTGTTTGTACGTGATTTTGTAGTTAATAATTGATAAAATATTCAACTTTTATAGCTGAAGAGTGAACATTATGAGTGAACAAAATTCTTCGTTAATAGGTCTTTCTGTAACCAACAAATCTCAAAAATATAAACACATGGTTTTTTTTTATAGTTATTTTATGATCAAATTTGAATGAAATTACATATTAATTAACCAAGAATAACGATTTAGGTTATTTTCTTATAATTTTATAATATTAATTCAACTACAATAGCATTTGAAAAATATTAAATATACATAGGCACACATTTTTTTATAAGTATTTAAAGTTCAAATTTTTACAAAATGTATTTAACTTAAAATTTAAAAATGTATAAAATGTTCAACATTTATAACTAATTATTGAACATTTTAAATAAGGTTCCACATAAATAGAAAAATAAATTACTTTATTCACAATAATATCATCAAGTATACTTATAGTAATATATCATAGGCTGACAGGCCGTCTTCGCTCAGATTCGTTTTTCGTATACAATGATATTATATTATTGAATTCAAATTTAATACTATCTATATTACAGTGACACACTTATAACCTATTCCATTTTATATTCTAATAAATTTGTTGTCACACACACGTGAGAAAAAAACACACAATATATACGGCATTATCAGCAATGAGTGAGTTGTTCTTTTTTTCTTAAATTATTGTACTCGCCATCATCACCTCCGTCACAATCGTCGTTGTGATTCTGAACGTTGGCTGTCGGCATGCTCTACACTTAGGTCACCGTCTCAATGTCTCATACACATCCACGTTAGTCAGCTAGAACCCGGTGAAGGGTGTGAAGGCCCCCCATGTCATCAGGCTCGGTTACTTCATCGCGTAAATCCACCAGCAACCAGCGAGGTGTGTTGTAGGCCACACAACTTTCAATTCAGCGTTTCTCTCCACTCCTACATACTGCCCGGCGTAGAAGACTATACTAATTTTATTTTAAGTTAATTTTAAACATGGCCCTCTTTCGTGTGAGATCTGAAGTCATTGCACCAGACCGAATCGACCACAGAGACCCCCCCCCCCCCACCATAATTCACTTGCATTTTCCAGAATCCCATGTGTCACCATCCGTCCTTATTACGGTTGTCGTCGTGGGCATTAGGTTGCCTATCCTCCATGATAGAAGGTGTAGTCAGTTGGTCTACCACTTAGTTGTTTTAACTTTTAACCTGTCGTTGGTGACGTTATTTTTATAACAGGGTTGTTAAGGTGTGAGCGTTTCGCTCACATATTAAATTATTGTTGGAAGTGTGAAATTGGGAAAAGTGGACTGACCCATCTTAAGTAGACATAATAATGAATCCAAATCAGTTTTAAAAACTATTATCGCATTACTAGGTCAGTTCAAAATGGACGTTCCTACGTTTTCTGGAGTTCTGATTGAATCACAAGGCTTCGAACATCTTTTTAAACCGATTTAGTCTCACGCGTCTGATCTTTCTGATGTTGAGCGTTTTTAATTTATAAAGACTTCTCTGCATGGTGAACCTCTTTCTTTGAAATCACATCTTCTTCTAACGTCTGCAAATTATAACAAAGCTTTTGAAGTATTGCGTGCTCGTTATGGTAACAAGCACGACTTGAATCTGATTCATTTAGACTCCATGTTAGCACCTCATACAATCAATTGTAACGACGTGTCTTCCATAAAATCTCTTCTCACCACCATTCTTGAACACACAGTGGCATTGGATAATTTAGATAATATTACTCAACAGTGGAGCCCAATACTCGTCCATATCTTTGAGCATCATCTGGATTATGATCTTCGTGCTCGTTTGAAGATCACTGTTGGTGATCGCCATCAACCTACCACGAGTGACTGTACATTTTTCAAGAAGTCATTTACTCATGTTTGTTCAACAGAAGCTCGTGCAGGATATTATTCATCAAACTTACACTTTGGTACCTCCCAACAAAAACAGTAGAAAAAGAGGTCAAATGGATGTCACTCCGCTGTACAGTAAGTTATAAGTAGATCACTGTATAATGGATGGTATTAAATTTGAATTCAATGATATGATATAATTGTATACAAAAAACGATTCTGAGCGGAGACGGTATGTCAGTCTAGGATATTTTAAATTATATTGACATTATTGAATTATAATTATTTAGGTACAATATTTGGTAATATGAGATCTTATATAGGTATACTCAGATAGGTGGGTATTATCGAGATTATAATAATGTTCATTTACAAACACAAAATTGAAAAAATAATATTTCTGCTATTGAAATCTAAATCTATTGAAAAAAATATTCTTAGGAATATTATTATCATAAAGTATTCGAATACTTATTCTGAATACTTTTTTTAAAGTACTCGGAATATGTATTTGAAATACTTTTAAAAAGTAATTTACCCAAGTCTGATTATTAAAGGCATACACAACCAAAAAAAAAAAAAATTTTATGCTTGGTTTTTAAAATTAGTGATATAAAAAAAATATCATGAAAACAGAATGTGAAAAAATAAATTATTTACAGAGTTAAGGTGAAATCCAAAGGTACCTGTGATGTCATTGCGTCGGACGTTTCCGCAAGGCACTGGCAGGCGGTCGCAGCAAAACATTATGAACAATACGTATAATAATATTCTCGTCGATCGACAAGTTATAGACGATTAAAATATATATATTTTTGATTTCCATGAATACTTTAATTATTAATATATTATTTTATAAACAATAAAAAATCAAGAAAAAAATGTATGTTTGAGAGTTTAATCGCTAAAAAATCAAATATTGATCCATATGAACATAATAAAAAGAGGGTCAAGTGGATGTCACTCCGCTGTACAGTAGGTTACAAGTAGGTATAATGGATGGTATTAAATTTGATTTCAATGATATAATATCATTGTATACGAAAAACGATTCTGAGCGGAGACGGTATGACATTCTAGGATATTTTGAATTATATTGATATTGTTATTATACGGTACGTGATAAGTTGAATTAATATTATTATTATTTAATTATTAACCTAGAATTATCAGTGATGCTGGAAAAATATTATAATATATAATGTAATTTCGTCCACATTCGAACTTAAAATGTCTTTAAAAAACAACTGTGTCCATATATTTTTTAGATTTTTATGATTACATTTACATTACTATTTAATAGTATCTTTGTTTTAAATTTTCAATCCTTAGTTATAAAAACTGAACATTTTATAATTGTTTAATTACAATTTTACAAATTTTCGTTAATTTTTCATTTGTTTTTCACGGTGCTTTTCAAGACTACTGTGAAATTTTAACTTTTGACCCCCCAAAGTACCAACTAGATTCACTTTTCTATCAGAAAAGGTACTGTTGATAAAATCGAAGCATTTTTACTGTCCTAATAGGTGACGGCAGACACAAAATAAATAAATAAATAAATAAAAAACGAAGTCTTCACGAAGTTGATTTCCTGAGTTTGTCTTCATTTTTGAAGCTTGAATTTTCAAATTATGTAACGATTCTCTTCTTTTTTCAACTATCGGTTCTTGTCTTGATTGTATGATATAAGCTGGTTCTTTGTTAATATCGATATTTTCTTCAGAATACGTATCAACAGATTTTTTTTCGTTTTGATTCTCAGCATTTTTTTCAAGAGTGGTCTTTATAGAATTCAGCGTGGTTTCTAAATCATCATTAGATTTGAGTTTAAGTATAATACTATCTAGTAGAGAAGTAGATTTCAGGCCTATTTTTGCCCACGTTCCAAACAAAGCCTCATAAGTAGAACACTTAATACCGTGATGTAAACTTCTGTTTTTCATAAATTGAACAAATTTAAGTCTCTTGCTCCATTTACTAGTCTTATTATGTGTGAACCAGGTGGCAAGTATATTTTCTACAACCTGGTTTGCCCTTAAACATTTAAAAATTTAAAATTTAAAAAAACACACATCATTGTAAAATCAATACATTCATCGCTCCGCTCAGAATCTAAAATCGTGTACTAATAACTCTACTTCAACTTATGGACCAGAAGTGATGACCGCCGGTACAACGTTATTCACTGAATCAGGTCATCATTCACCAGCTATCAGTAACTGTCAACTTTGAAATAATTGATTTGGGTGCCGAAATTCGTACTTTGTGAAAGTCTCATTCCGAGTAATGTAGTTGAGCCTACTGCGTTAAAAACAATTTTTGGTGTGGTTCTGTATCACTTACCACGATGTGTGTGTGTGACATCTAACAACATTTATGCAACTCTAAGAAAGTTTTGGGACCTGGAAGAACTGCCTGTAGTTCACCAATTAAGTTCAGATGACAAAATCGCAAAAAAAAACTCTATATCTCAACCACCACTCAGCTTAGTTCAGGTCGCTTTATGGTTACCCTTCCTTTTCAAAGACCATTTCCTGTGCTAGGTGATTCTAAGTCTCATACCATCTCTCCACCGGTCGAGATTATTTGAAAATCCTGTGGTGATTTTCACCCTCGTCTTTTATTGACGAAGTACTGTTACGTATAGAACTTCAGTAGTGCCTTTTCAAGCTCTGCGTACAATTCATCATCTTGTTACACTAGGATGTTAGGCGTTAGTGGTTGGTTCAGCCAGTTCGTGTTATACTACGTCAAGATCATAGCAAAGCTCACGAGTCTGCTGGCCAAAAATACTAGATGGCTTTGGTCACAAATTGAGCAAGAGGCTTTTCGGAAGTTGAGGAATCTTTGGTGCTCGCCCCACGGCTCTGCCCTCCTCTTCTGAATAAGCCATTTAATCTACAGACAGACGCAAGCGAAATCGGAGTTGGTTTAACCTAACGAGGGTGAGTGGCAAAAGGAAAATAATTTCCAGTGCCAGTCGAAAACTTAATCCAGCTCAGAGAAGATACTCGGCAGTTTAACGTGAGCTGACCAGTTCAGGCCATATCTCGAGTCAGGTAAGTTTATGCTATTTACAAGTAACGTGGCACTCCAATGGTTACAGCAAGCTCGCTGTACCAACAGCAAATTAACGTGATGGGCGTTACATCACGGGGCTTTTGATTTCGAAATCTGGCACGTTCACTGAATAGATAATAAAGCCGCCTACGTGCTATCCCCTTGTCCGGTAGGACCGAATACCGTTGACAAGGAAAACGATATCCAAGATCTTTCGGTAATTTGGACCAAGGCCCAAGGATCGCCCTGTGTGCAGCGACCCAGCCGAAGAAGGACGACAGAAATGTCACATTACAAGATACCCGAGAGAGGCCACACAACGACCCCCAACATAAACTGACGATAGTTGCTATAAATGCTCCAGGGGCGGTGACATATTTGGTCGTCTTCGTAAGTTTTATGTTATTCGGGACAAGCACCCGCCGACCTCAGTCCATTGGGAATGGTGAAGAGGGGTTAGTTGCCCCGACCCCCGGCTGAAATGCGCATATCCTGCTACAAAGGTTTCACGACCACGTAGAAGTTAATATCAAGTGTGGAAAGAAGCAAACCGAAACATAAAGAGTCGTTTCGTTTGGTCTGGTATATGAGAAGCAGAGCGTAATTATGTACGGGCTGCCACGTCTGTGCGTGTGTAAAACCATTGAATTGCATCCAGAAGATCGGGTGTGCACCCGAATTCCACCTCAATCTTGGGAGGTGCTGAGCATTGATCGTATCATGGACGTAGTGGAGTAAGACAACGATTTTGGTAATAACTGATCGTTACAGTCACTGAGTAGAGGCTTACCTTTTAAAACACATTGGGGACACATTCGAATGGAAATTGTTTCCACGGTTCATAATGTACCAGACGGCATATTGTCAGATAATAGCCCACAGTTTGTGTGGAAAAAAACTCAAATGACTATACCACCCACGTTCTAACCCGGTAAAAAGGCAAAATCAGGTGTTAAAAAAAGGTGGTGTAGTGAGCCCTCAGTATCGTTTATTAAAAATGAGTTCGATGACGTGCAGACAAAAAGTGTAAATATATGAATATTTGATACTCAAATATAACAATTTATTATATGGTAATAAAAGTGTTCTGTAGATTCTAAACTGATTCTTGAAGTTTCCGAAGGATTGTTTCCATTTAATATAGTTGCAAAATACCTATGATATTTATCACGTTATATATAAATGCTCCGTGGCCCGTGGGTTTAATTCAGTGGTGATCTTTACTTGTCGATAAGCATCATAATATGTGGAATGTCTACCTGTCTGTCTCATGTGTTGTTTCCCGGAAGAAACAGAGAAACCCTAAACACTAGACAGACACCGGCCAAAATTAGTTTAGGCCGCGATATCAAGGCCCCGGAGATTGGCAGATCGAGCTGATCGAAGAATCTCCGGATTTAGACAAAAATAGTCTGAAATTCTTGGGTGAAACAGGATGATGCTCGTGTAGTAGGGTATTACCCGGTGGAGTCCACTCACGAAGCCCCAGACCTCATAGTGGCATCCCAGTACGATCGCCTGGTAAGTGCGCTATACAGTAGATATATTTAATCATTAATCATATTTTTTCAAGAGAACCAACCGACTCAGTATTACGAGCTATACTAGGACTTACTATCACCGTCCTCATTGCCAACTAACAACGTAAACTACTTACCATGAAGCTTGCTACCTAGCTATCATCAGCGGATTTAGATTTTTCAAATTAATCAGGAGTACGCGATAGATACTTGGGTTAAAATACCAGGAAAGAAAACGAAATCCCAAAAAACTGTGAACCCTATAAATTTAAATACTGTAAAGTTCAAAGGAACTATTTTTTATATCCACATATTAAAAAAATAAAAATGTAGATATGTTGGTACCGCGCTGCTGTACAGTAGTTATCTAGCATGTCATTGTAATGGATGTGTTAGAGTTGAACTCAATAATAAATCATTGTATACAAAAATAAGTCTGAGTGTAGACGGTGTATCAGCAATACTTGTATACATAATCAAATGAAATAATTAAACAACATTTATAAAAATCAAAAATATCTCATGGCTGTAGGTATAATAGTTCAAAAGTTGTTAAAATATTTTAAAACTTTTATCATGTATGAAAATTATAACTTTATAATTTGTGGGAAAATATCATGTGTCTAATTTTTGAATGGCAACAAAATACCAAACATCGATTAATGGGAGTTCGTTTGTTTACGAATGAATATCAGACATCGTAAATAATTAAATTCAATCGTTCATAAGAAATTGATGTTACTTTTCAGTAAATTTTTTTTTTGTTTAATTTAGAAAAACTTATGAGGAATTTTTAATAGTAGCTATAAAAAGAAAAATGTTTATGTATTTCTTACTGAAAGGTAATTTGTAAATTTTCGGGGTATTGATGAATTCTGTCAAAATTTGAAATTTAAATAAAAATTAACCATGCATATTATGTATCTTTATTATTATTGAACTGCTACTATAAACACTTATGAGGAACCTTCAATTTAATTTACAAGCTTTTTTAACTTAGAGAAAAATTTTTATCGATAATAGTTTAAAAAAAAATTTTCTGGGTATAAATAGCTCAAAATAAGATCCAAAATATTTGATTCCAATTTAAGTGTCTACGGTTATTAGTTTTTAAGTGACAACAAAATAAAAATATCGATTTACAAAAAATCTCGATTTTCTTTAATTTTTTTTTTGTCTTTCACAAAAAAACTACTGGGAATTTTCAAGTTTACCTCATTAATGCCCCAACCAAATTCAGTTTTTATCATAAAAGATGTTATCAAAAAGTTGAGCATTTTTATTACCCAAAATGTAACAACAGAAAGAAAAAAACAACAATGAAAAATTAATAGCTTCTTTCGTTTCACTCAGAATCTAATATTAAACAAAGTAGATAAAATAGATAAATAGCCTAATATGTTGGTAAGTACTTTCAAATTCCACGTCGTACAAGGTGCAAGAAAGTGAATTACAATCGCAGCAATTTACTACCACGTTCTGATTTTTAATTCTCAGTACAATATCGAAACTAGATATCATTAATACAATTTTTGTCGATGGCAATCAATTATTAATCGATAAACTTTGTTCCTAAAACGCTATCCAATCAATCCAAACTGGCCAAACATGATAATAACAGATGGGTACGTATACAAGGGGGGTTTTAGGGTTCACCCCCCCCCCCCCCGCCAGAAATAATTACTTTAAAAATTAAGTCAAATTATACACCTATTATTCTAAAATATTTTTATTACTAGCTGTTGACTGTTTTTCTCTGTTTATTAGTCGGTTATGAAATACAAGTTTATAGAATATAGTAGTATAGTATTATAATTCAATGATGGAGGTGATTACTGAGAACTACGCACGTGTGAGAACTGTATCATTGCGATATATATAAAATTTGGTTTAGCCAATGAATTTAAGAACTCCATAGGGTAGTGTATTGCAGTCACCACTCTTCTATTATTGATTATATAGTAAGTATAATAGTATATACCTATGTTCCAGTAAACCAATAAAATTACTTCATTAATTACTATAAGCTTATAAAAAAAAGTGTAACAAGTTACAACTAACCCTCGAGAATTTCTGAAATTATAAATTAAGAATCATAATACATTCGATAAATGGAACTATTTCATAAATTAATTTAACCACGTAAAAAAAATTGAAAATTGAATCATACCAGTAACAGTTAACTGAGTCCTAAGTCTTTTAAAATGGGAAGGAAAACGTTCAAGTCCATATAAGTTTCATAAATATATAACATTATATAAGCTCGCACAAATGATGTATTAAACGCATATTATATGGGGCCGTGTAATTTCACCCAAATGATATGTTAAATTTACTCAAACGATAAGTTATTTTGGGTCATTCTCCCAAATTAAAGCAGTCCATTTCGTGGAGTACCCCTGTGGGGTGACCGTTCCTTGTGGCCTTGGAGATAGCAATATTCGTGATAGACATAGTATAAGCAAGATTATTAGGAATATTATTTCTTATAGTATGGTGATTGGTGATGAGTAATTTGTTTTGTGATAAATTATGGGCTTTATCACAGAATATATTAGTCATTATATACTATTGACAATAGTCAACTAAAAATATTTATATTTTATATAATAACATTAGGTTCATAATATTATATTAAATGTATTTTATATTATATAATAATATAATATATTATAAACGTTTGTAATAATTGATAATACCCTGATTTCCACAAATGTTGAAATAGAGAGGCTTTATTGATTTACTGAAAGCCGAAAGCTGATATTTACCAAAGGCGGGTCATACACTCAAACTGTTAGCAATCGATAATGCGGGAGCATCGTCCCGAATTCACACGGCGACCCTGGCGTTCCGGCCGGTCTGACATCTGCAGATCGAAGTGGTACGAGTCACTGCCCGCTAGGTGCAGTCGAGTTGATACATGCGCTGTCCGTCCTTTTCCTGTAAGTAATTGAACTTTATTTGCTCTGATCGTCGGCTGTAAGGAGAACGTACTCTGAACTTTGTGATACTGAGTATGGAAAAATATTGATTATCGCATCTGGTACCTACCTCATTATCTACGATCTGGTTTATTATTGCATGGTACATTGTGCATGTACCGCACCTATTGTAAATATTGTAATTTGTAATATTATATTGATGTTTGCGTTTTAGGCAAGGCGAGCCCATATTATATTGTATATAATAGCCATAGTAGCAGTTGTGATCCTACACTGAAACCAGAATCATAATGAACTCCCAATTCTACACAACCACGGTAATCAAGGCTACTGCCCCCAGTTTCAGTGAATCAGGTTTGTTTCTTACAGATTTTACTTTTTGATGGGCATTGGGCACACTACCAAATAGTTTCTACTATTACAAAAAAATCAATATTCTACATGAACGATTAAATAATAGTTCTACAGACTGATGCTAGGTTGCACAAACAACCACTAAACATTTAATAAAACACTATTGAGCTAGTTATCCCTTTAACATGACTTAGTGGTTTGGACTATTACATTTTAATGCACCATTAAATTAATCAGTTTTTTATACAACCTGGTAGCGGCACATTTAGACAATTTTTATAGGGGACACATTATTTATATTTTCAAAAAATTAACTATAAATTAAATAATATTAAATAAATTTAAAATATGAATAAAAAATAGATTTAAATACCTAATAATAATATAATTATATTTACAATTGTTGTAAAAAAGGGGGTCAAGTGGATGTCGCTCCGCTGTACAGTAGGTTAGAAGTAGGTGACCGTGGATACATGAAATTTTGACTAAATGTTTATATTAGTATTTTATATATAATATGATACAATTTTCAAAATATTTTGATTTGTTTTGAACTATTTACGGACATATTCAGTTTCCAATTTTTTTAGGTTTTTTTTCAGTGAATCTCAATAAAAATTTATTTATTGGGTAGAAAAACTTGAAATTTTAATACAAGGCTTCTAATATATTGTTACAATGACATTTCAAAAATATTAAAAATCCTAAGTCAAAATTTTTTTTATAAGGATTTAAAGTTCAAATTTTAGCAAAATACGTAAATATCACGAAAATATGAAAATTATTTTGAGTTAGTAATTCATAAAAAATTTTCTTTTTAAATCTAAGATTTAAAAATGTAATGCAAGATTCCTGATAGGTGTATCTACGATTATCACAAAAAAAATGTCAAAAAGAAAGACAAATTAAATTTTTATGAACGTTTAAAGTTAAAATTTTTCCAAGATTGGATATTCAGTTGATTTCTTATGTAACGATTTTCTTATTTTGCTGTATATCAAAAACGAATAACTGTAGATACTTGAAATTTATATATCATACGTTTATTTTATTATTTCCTATACTTGATACAATTTTCAAAATATTTTGACTCATTTTGAGCTGTTTACAGACATATTCTGTTTACATTTCTTTTAGTTTCTTTTATTATGAATGTCAATAAAATTTTATTTCTTGCGTACAAAATTTTGAAAATTTAATACAAGTATCCTGATATATGGTTACAATAGCAATTGAAATTTATTAAAAAAAACATAGGCACAATTTTTTATAAGCATTTAAAGTTCGATTTTCGACAACATATATCAAATTAAAAAATTAAAAATGATTTTATAGTTAAAAATTGATAAAATGTTCATATTTTATACCTTATGATTGAAAATTTAAAACAATGTTTCACATAAATAAGTTATTCTGTAACCAAAAAATTTCAAAAATATAAACATACAGTTTTATTTTATAGTTATTTTATGACATGACTGACATGCCGTCTCCGCTCAGAATCGTTTTTCGTATACAATGATATTATATCATGAATTGAATTCCAATTTAATACCATCCATTAAACAGTGACCTACTTGGAACCTACGCTGTACAGCAGAGCGACATCCACTTACCCGCCCTTTTTTAATTGCTATTGTAACAATATATCAGGAACCTTGTATTAAATTTTCATGATTTTTGGCCCAAAAAATAAAAATGAATGTATCAAAATATTTTCAAAATTGTATGGTGTATAGAAAATGCAAATATAAACATTCGGTGAAATTTTTAAATATTTACAGTTATTCATTTTGAATTACAACAAAATGAGAATACATGAGCAATCGAGTGAATAACCAATGTTGTAAAAATATGAACTTCAAACGCTCATAAAAATTTAATTTGACTTTCGGGTAGACATTTTTTTTTTGATAAACTTAAGCAAACTTGTGAGAAATAATGTGTTACATTTTTAAATCTTAGATTTAAAAATTGATTTTCCGTAAAAATTCCCGTTTTTTCCTTAATTTTTCATTTGTTTTTCACGGTGCTTTTGAAAACTACTGAAATTTTACTTTTGACCCCCCAAAGTACCAACTAGATTCACTTTCCTATCAGAAAAGGTACTGTTGAAGAAAATTAAAGCATTTTTACTGTCCTAAAAGGTGATGACAGACACAAAAATAAAAATAATAAAAAAATGAAATTATGAATTTCTAACTCAAAATAAATTGGACATTTTCGTCATTTTTACGTTTTTTGATGAAATTTGATTACCTGTAAAAAAAAATTGTGATTACGGATTTTTAATATTTTTCATCTGCTTTTGAAACTATATATTAGAAGCCTACTATTAAATTTTCAAAATTTTTTACCTAACAAATAAAAGTTTATTGACATTTATAGAAAAAAAAACTAAAAAAATTGAAAACTGAAAATGTCTTTAAAAAGCTCAAGATAAATCAAAATATTTTAAAAATTATATGGTGTATAAAAAATTCTAATATAAACATTCAGTCAACATTTCATGTATCTACGGTCATTTCTTTTAGAGTTGTACCAAAAACCAGAATCAATTTTGTCGTAAATTGGTTTTCCGTAAAATTTCCCGTTTTTTCCTTAATTTTCATTTGTTTTTCACGGCGCTTTTGAAAACTACTGGAAAATTTTAACTTTTGACCCCCCATTGTACTAACTAGATTCACTTTCCTATCAGAAAAGGTAACTGTTGAAGAAAAGATTATCCTAAAAGGTGATAACAGACAAAAAAATGGATTGAAATTGGTCTAATGCACTTTATTTTTTGAGAAAATAATATAATAATAATCAAATATCATCTACTGTGGGGAGGGCCGGCTCAAGGTATAGGCGAGCTAGGCACTTGCCTAGAGCGGCACTTTAGTAGAGGGGCAGCATTTTCAAAAAAGTGATAATATTATTATTTTAGTGGCGGCAAAATTGTATTTAGCCTATTGCACTATTTCCGCTTGAGCCGGCCCTAATGTCTGTGGGATTTATGTATTTCAATTATGACGATCTCAAGTTTAAAAGCAATTTTAAAGGAATCTTCAATACTCAAAAACAGTTTCAAGATATTATGCTGCACATATTCACATACCTTGTTTAAATATGCTTTAAATGTACCCAGACGAATAATTAATGCGTATATATTTATTTTTAAATAGGTGAAAAAATATTTTGTTATATAGGTAGGTAATTAATTTTGATTTCTATTTTATTAAATAAGAAAAAATAAATAAGAAACCTTCTTAATTTTAATTTAATTTTTGTCCTGAATCAATTTTAAAACATTATGAAAACTTTACATATTTTAAAATTTGAGACATGTTACCTATTTGTTAAATTTAAAGCAACTACTAAAATAATAGTTGAACTGTGTACAATTTAATGACAATAACATAAAATGCAGAAAATTTAATGGAAAATATAAACATATCCAGATAATATATAGGTTTCTGAAGAAAATTTGAGTATTGCATAAAATGAGTGCCCAATAGGTACCTAGTTGGTAAAATAAATATGAAACCTTTCATATTAATGTTACCTATACATTTATAGGTATATACCTTATAGTTTTTAGATACCTAACTGTTATTTTTGTTTCCCCTTGAATGTGTAAAAATATATTGTATACTATTTATTTATTTATAAATTTAGGATTTTTTATCTCACCAATACAACTCAATTTGATTGTTGCAAAGTTGAATTGCATAGAAATATACCAAAATAATGAACATGGTCTTTTGCTACTATCAGAAACGGAATTAAATGGAAAAATTGAAATAATGAAAGTTTTTAGACCTAAAGTATGATGATGAATCAATTAAAATCTACTACATTTAAAGTAATAAGATTATTATTATCGTTTTTATTTTTCAGAACAAAACTACAGATCTTATATTTGTAGTAACTGCTCAATATAATGCAATGATTTTAGAATTTACTCAGGCTTCTGATACAATTACAATAATGACAAAAGGTCATTGTAATGTATTTGATCATTTTGGGGTTGCAACAGACTTTATGGCCATAATTGATCCTAATGCTAAATTAGTTATGCTAAAATTATTTGAAAAAATGTTTAAAATCATACCATTAGACAAAGAGGGTGAACTTGAAGTGTATTCTATTGCGTAAGTTATATGCATGCACAGATCATTAAATTAATTATTAGAAAAATTATGTTTTTCAAAAATCCTATGTACTTACTAATTGTTAATGTATGATATAATAGTCTATTACCTACCTATCATAGATTTTAGTATAAACAAATATGATATGCTCTGATAAAATGTAATAAATTGTTTATCGTGAAATTCAATTATTTTCTAAAGGGTATTATTATCTTATAACATAAAGTATATGAAAAAATTGATCTAATATGAAGAAAAACATGAGTTATCTGTTACATTATCACTGCTAATTTGTGTATTTTAATTATAATTCTAAATAAACACTTTTAATATGTTTTAAATTTAGCATATTATGCTTATTATACTTATAAATTCATATACTTCAATTCTAGAATGGAAGAAACAAATATACAAGATATTGGTTTTTTGTATGGTTTTACTAACCCTACTGTTATAATTATTCATGAGAATGCTACAGGTCGACATATTAAAATAAAAAAAATTATTGTTGATTTTATCACATGTATTGAGGTAATTTTTTTTTTTAATTCCCACTAATTAATTAAGTTAAATTTCAATTGTATCTATTGACTAGGATTCTTTAAAATATAAAAGTATTGAAAAAGAAGCTTCAATGGTCATTCCTGTTCCTGCGCCTCTCTGCGGGGCTATTATTATTGGTGAAAATTCAATTTTTTATCATAATGGCTCATTTAATATTGTTCGTCTTCCCATAAGACAGGTAAATTATTTTTAAATGAAAATGATGTATTATATATTTCTCATATTTGTTATATTTTCAGAAAATAGAAATTGTATGTTATACTAGAGTCGATTTAGAGGGAACTAGATATTTACTTGGAGACCATTCAGGATGTTTACTTATGTTATTTATAAAGTATGAAAAAACAGCATACGGAAAATTTAAAGTTACAGATCTATATTTACGTTATTTTGGTCGGTTAAACAAATATGTTAATACTATGGAATATCATTACAACAAATATGTTTTTCAGGAGAAATTAGCATTCCAATATCGCTTACATATTTGGATGACAAAGTAATTTATGTTGGATCTAAATTTGGTGACTCTCAACTCATTAAATTACATTATGAATTGAATGAAACTGGTTCACTTATTACTCTATTAGATCAATATATTAATTTAGGGCCAATTGTTGACATGTGCTTTGTTGATATTGACCACCGTGGTCAAGAACAAATTGTTACTTGTTCAGGTATGTATAGTAGGTATTGCTTATTAAAAAAAAATTAAAAAGAAGTATATAGAAATTATTTATTTATTTTTTACTAATAATTTTAAGGGGCATATAAAGATGGATCTCTTAGAATTATAAGCAATGGAGTAGGGATTCAAGAAATAGCCACAATTGATTTGCTTGGAATAAAAGGAATTTGGTCTCTAAGTTTTAATACTAAAAGTAATCTAGATGATACATTAGTATTATCTTTTGTTTGGCATAGTAAAGTGTTGGCATATGATAGAGAAGAGGCCGAAGAAATATATGTTGAAGGTTTTGAATCTGAGTTACAAACACTTTACTGTGGTAAAACATCAGATAGTAAGATGGTTCAAATAACATCTGCTAGCGTTCGATTAATTTGTATGGAGTCAAAGAAATTAATAAGTGAATGGAAAGTACCATATTTCAGAAATATTAATGCTGTATCGTGTAATGGTCCTCATGCGGTTTGCTCTTCAGGAAATGATCTTTATTATATAGAAATTGGATCACATCAAATTGTTCAAAATAAGTATAACATTTATATAATATACACTTAATATTTGGTATTAATTATTTTTAAAAACATGTTAATAGGCATATTACATTAGAACATGAAGCATCTTGTCTTGACATTTCTTTATTTAAAGACAAGTTTGGTGGAACTATTATTTTGCTTGCTATTGGTTTATGGACAGATACATCTATCAAGATACTTAAACTTCCAGATTTTGTAGAACTTGTAAAAGAACATTTATTTGAAGGTAATAAATAATGATCATGAATGTATTGGAATAAGTTGTATTAAATTAGTAAAAAATAAACACCATAATATATTTTGTATTTACACAAGTAATTACTATAAGTATTAATGAAAACTTAGCCAAACATATAAAACCAAGTGAAAGTGAGACTAGGTATATGACAACTAAATGCGCTACAAATTTCCACGTCAGTGAAGCGTTGAAAATATATTGGTAATTTTATAGTTGACAGATTTATCCTGTGTTTTGTTTTGAACTTTTATTGTTTTATTGATATCCGTATTCATCTCGCACGCCAAAGTCGCCATTAATTATCGTAAAAAAAAACATATAAACAAACACTGATAATGTTCTTACCATCAAGTTTCTTAATGGGTCAATTCAATCTAATTTTTAAACTAAATAAACTAAACATGATTTGCTGAGAGTAGATTTTCAATGTTACACACTTTCAAGACGAAGACAACAAATACAAAGTGATACGTCCTCTTAAGTTGTGGGTATTAAATTAGTAAAAACTGTACACCGTATAAAACCATTTGAAAGTTAAATATAAAGGTTTGACATTATAGATGACATGTCTTCTTCGTAAAAACCAAAATTACAAGAGATATTATTACTATACTAAAAGAGTTGTATACAACAAGTTAGTTTATATTTTTATTCAAATTACTCTTTTATTTTTAGGAATTGTTTCTCGGTCAGTATCTTTTGTTACATTAGAAAATATACATTACTTATTTTGTGCATTGGGAAATGGCAGTTTATGTTATTTTTACTTAAATATTGAAACGGGTAAATTATATAAAAATGGAAAGGTTAGTATTAATAAATCAAATTTACCCTTCACCTAAATAATTTATACAAACTATTAAACTCTTGCATTTTTATTTTAGATTAAACTTGGTAATCGACCAGCATTAATCAAAAAGTTTCAAGCTGCTTCAAGTATTTTTATATGTTCGGATTTCCCAATTATAATTCACTCTTCTAATAAAAAGCTGATTTTTACCAATGTCAATTCAATAAAAGTTAATAATATATGTATGATTAATACGGAGAGTTATCCTAATAGGTAAAGAAACTTAGCTGTTACTATAACTATTAAATTATATTATTTAATGAAATTTATTTATTTTAAAATAAAGTTTGATTCTGGCTACAGACACCGATATTATTATTGGTGTTATTGATATGGAGAAAAAACATCATGTGCGTACTATTCCCCTAGGAGAATCTCCTCGGCGAATTGCATATCAAGAAGCAAGCAAGGTATTGTTAGCCAGGAATATTTTTGTTATTTTGTATTTTAAGTAATTTTTTTTTACTAGACATTTGGTTTAATAACTATCAAAAAAAATACTACAGATGAAATGATAATAGAATCTGTTCACCCTAGTGCTAGTACTAGAACACAGAATATTTCTAGTGCGATGGGAAATCGTTTTCTAATTGATCCAGAATTGTCAAGCAGTAGTGAAGCAAGTTCATTTGGTGGCAGTGATTTCAATCCGGAATTTGAAATCAGCAGTATGATTATATTGCATCAAGATACTTTTGAAAGCAAGTGATTTTATTATAAAATAATCAAACATTAAATACATAGTATTTTATTAATACTTAAAATATATGTATAGTTTTACATGTATATCAATTATATTCCAACGAATATGCATTAAGCATCATATCAACTAAATTGGGAAATGATCCAAATACTTATTATGTATTGGGAACGGCTCTTATGACAGAAGAATGTCAAGATCCTAAAGAAGGGAGAATTGTTGTATTCCATTATGATTCTTCTTTATCAAAACTGACACAAATATCAGAAAAAATTGTTAATGGTGGATGCTTTAGCATGGTTACATTTAATGACATGCTTATAGCTACGGTTAATAGTTCAGTAAGTTAAATAATATATATTTAAATCTCCAAGTAAATTAAGAAATTTTATTTTTTATTTATTTGGCTTACAATATAAAACAGGGCTTCACAAACTTTTTTGATGAAGATCTACTGAGGGTATATATTTTCTATATATAAGCAAGTGTGGTTTTGTATAACTGAAGTCATAGGAACGAACATAATACGTGATAAAAATAGAAATATTAGTAAAAAAGTTATATTTTATAAAATTTAAAAAAAATGTCAACAAAATTCTTAGTAAAAATTTCATTTTTCAATTTGTTGAAAATTTGTATGAACCAGTTTTTAGCTGCAATGTTTTGGAAAATTCAGATAAAAATGCAATTTATATTTAAAGTTATAAATAATAATTTCTGATAATACTTTGAACACGAGAGGAGTGAACAATCAATCGAACCAAAATCTAAAACACCTAATATAAACAATTGTTCACCCTAACGCGTTATGATACAAAAATACAAAATATTTATAATTTATATTTATACCAATTTTACTATAAATATTTAATAATATTAAATTATTTTTGAGCACCTGCCCATTGGGAAAGTTACCGATATCCCCCCAGCCCAGTCCACCCCTGGGTACATACATGTTGTATGATACAACAGTGAAACCACACATCGCTGCACAAAGGGAACATCATTAATTAAAAATAATAATAATAATATTTAACATAATTTAACACACAATAATCATATTCCTTAGGTCAATAAATTATTTGAAGTGCTAAAGATTTATTTTAATTATAATTTAATATTGTTATTAGTAATTAACTTGTTTTTTGATAAAAATAAGTAAGTAGGTACCTTAAACCGTAATACCTAATAACAATTTTTCGTTTGCACTGGGATCCTCAGAATTCAAGGTCAGACACTGACACATTACCTGTAAACCACTAATATTTGATTTACTGGATTTATAGGTACAATTATATAGCTGGACTTATCAAAAAAAAATTGTTCTTCGATGTACACTAAATAATAATAGTTTATCTCAGCATGTTAAAACTAATGGAAAATATATTCTTTGTGGCGATTTAATGAAGTCATTAGCGCTATATAAGTACAAAACTGATGAAACGAATTTAGAAAAGGTATTTAAAAATATTTAATATTTGTATTAATTATTAAATTAATAAAAACTAATGTTTTTTTTTTAAATTTTATACTATGCATAGATAGTTACAGATGATTGTCTAAAATGGTCATCCGCCATAGAGATTATTGATGATGATTTATTTATGGGAGCAGAAAATGATAAATACTTATATGTTTTTTATAAGCAAAGGTGCCTATTTCAAACTATTTTATTATGGTTAAGTATTAATGATATTAATAAGTATATTAAAATTGTAATTTTTTTTTAGTAATTTTGTTTCTGGTAATTACCAACGGAATAATTTTCAAGAAATTGGTCGATTCCATTTGGGTGATTTGGTAAATGTTTTTAGACATGGTTCATTAGTTATGAAACAATATGAAAATGCATATGAAACACAGTTGTCAGTTCAAGGGAGTATTTTTTATGGCACAATTAGTGGAGCTATTGGTTTGTAAAAAATAATATGATATACCTAATTTGACATGTTTATTTTTACTTTTATTTAGAGTTTAGACCTTAATTCTTTATAGACATTAGAATTTAGATTAAACTTTAAACTTAAAACCTCATAAATAATAAGAGTACTACACTTAGTAAAACAAAAATAGTATGCTTTAAATTAGTATTAAAAGTTAGTTAAAGTCAATATATTATTAAATCTGTGTATTGATGTAAAAACATAATACAATTAATAAAAAAACTTAACAGAAATATCTATTTAAACTTAGTTGATTTTAATTTTTGTTGTAAAACAAATTACCGTAGATACATGACATTTTTACTGAATATTTATATTAGCATTTTCTATACATCATACAATTTTCACGTAGATATATGAAATCTTCACTGAATATTTACATTGACTTTTTCTGTATACGATAAAATTTTGAATGGTTTTGAACTGTTTACGGAAATATTCGGTTTTAAATTTTTATAGTATTTTTATTAAAATATTATTTGTTGGGTCAAAAAGCGTACAAATTTAAAACAAGGCTCCTAAAATATTGTTGCAATAGTAGTTGAAAAATATTAAAAATATGTGGTCACACATTTTTTTATAAGCATTTACAGCTTGAATTTTGACAAAATTTAAAAATGATTTGTAGTTAAAAATGTATAATTTGTTCAACTTTTATAGCTAAGGGTTGAAAATTTAAAACAATGTTCTACATAAATATTTCAATAAATAACTTTATTCACAATAATATCATATATATACTTGGTAATATATCATAGGATGACTGACCATCTTCTTAAATAATCAGATAAAAAATACAAACATTTGTTTCATTTTTATATTATTGTTAAAATAATTGTTTGCGAACCATATTATTACTAAAAATGTGGACTGTCTTCATTTGTTCTTTATTTACGATTGATAAATTAATTGAAATTTAATACATATATTATAGTGACCTACTCAATGACAAGGTACATTTGATACATAAGTACTGCACAGTAGAGCAGTTACCTACTCAACGGCTTTTTCTTTATTTAATTTTACAGTATTTAGTTTATTGTCATAAATTCTTTGGTTATCATCATTTTTAATTGCATGCCTGTATGTGAATCATAGATACTACAGTATTTCTTCCCAAGTACCAAGTTTACATATTATTATCAGAAAATACAACACACAAACTTTTTAATTATTGTTTTGATTTCCACCTAGTCTCTCAGACACTGCTAAAAAAGTTTTTTCATTAGTTACAAATTCAAAATATGTGTTTCTGAGATAAAAAATGTTACCAAGTTTGACCATCTTTTTCATAGTAATTGAACAGCTTTTGTACTTATTTTTCATTACATTTTCAATTTCATCCAATAGTTATGGAATGTTTTGAAATTGCTTTGCTTAATAGTTAATTCCTAAATAATATTCCTTGAAAGGTTAGAATGAATGATTGTCTGACATTTAAAGTATTCTAGATCTATATATATTTTTTGTGTATTTTCTTGTTGTTGGAGGAAATTTGTTGCAATAGATGAAAATACCATTATTGTCAAGTTTTTTTTACTCTTAGATTTTCACTTGTTTATTTTGATTTTTGTTTTTCTGTTTCATTCTATAATTGTTTATTCAAATTTAATATTAAAACTTTGTTTTTCACAAATAGGATGGTCATAGTTCCAGTGTTAAAGTAGAATTTGGATTGTTTGCAGTTATTCTGTTCGACATTGGTTGTTTTTACTGTCCCAGTGAATTTAGTCTCGTGATTTATGTGAGTGTATCATGTCTTGTTTCTACATGGTAACTATGTTATTAAATTGTTGAATGAAATAACTTGACAATTATATGATTGAATCACAATTTACAATGTACCATTTTAAATGTTTGTATACATTTTTGAATTACATAATTAATTAATATATTTTTAATGTTATTTTAAAGCTTACTATTTTGGTTTTTCAAGGCATGGTTTTTACATAATTTTGTAGACGACTAAGCCAAATATTTATTTGATATTGTCTTAATTTTCGTTTTAAATTCTATGATTGTAATTATTTGGTATAATCTAAACAGGATTTATTACAAAAATGAGTCCAAAACTGTGTGGGTTCCTGTCAGATTTTAAAAAAAGTTTAGCTACTGTTGTTAATGGAGCGGGGATTATACCCCGTCACCATCAAACAGAATTCACAACATCTAACAAAGGATTTTTTGATGGGAATTTGATAAAAAGTTTTTTGAAATTGCCTGTTTCTGACATGGAGTCAGTTATCAAAGGACTAGAGGTAATATTAAGATTTGTTGTTGTACAATTATTTAATAAATAAAAGTTGTTCCCAAGAAATTAAATGTTTAAAAAGTACTTTATAGACTTACCTTTATGAAAGCTATTTTAAAGATAGCCCAGATTCATGCATATCAATTATTTCACAATAAAAAACTTCTAGAGCAATAAATATAAACAAAGTTACATCCATTTCAGTTCAGTGCCACCACAATTTGTGTATAGTGGATTTTTAATGATTTAGATAACAATACAGTTGATACCTACTAGCTTATATTTTCGAGTTTCTTAAAAAACCAATATTCATCTTTGATATGTCCTCCTTTGGAATCATTGTAATCAATGCAACACTCTAAAATGAAGGTATATAATTTGTATTAGTTTTTTTGATTATTTCAAATTATTTTAAACTAATAAAAAATTTTGAAAGAAAGAATTATAATAAGTTTTAGTACATATAACTATAAAAGTGTTTAAAATGTTTAAATACCTACCTACATCTGTGGATTACACAAGTATTATAAGTTAGTTTTGTTAAAATTAACTATTTATAGATTGATAAGTATCTATCTATTTAACCTTTGATTATTATAAGATGTAATAGTATTAATACATACAACTGTATGTGATTTTTTTTTTAGGGATCATATAACTGTGAATTCCAGAAAATATTAGAACAGACAGAGATTGGCATTACAGATGTAATCAATCTCATTGAAGATTTAATTAGGTTGTATTAATCAATGCTATATTCTATCTTAAGATAGTTTAGTAGTACTGGTATGGTGTATACTGTATTATATTATGATATCACTAATATTCTTATGGATATTTTTGTGATAAGTACAACACATTTCACATATTATTTACCTATCTATCTTGTAATTTAATATAAGTTATGTTCCAATTTTTTTTTACCTACCCGCATTATCGAGAAATTTCTATACAATTATTAGCTTATTGTACCATCTATAGGTACATTTTGTTAGTAAGGATTTAAAAGTAGTTAAAAAAATTTAAATACTTATTTTAGATTTTAGACAAAAAATATATTTGAATTAGGTCTTAGATTATCATTGAGCATTTTTTGTCAAACAATTATAATTTCGCTCTTCCTTTTTACATGTTTATGTTGATTAATATATATAATGTTTATATAATTACTTTATTATAACAAGTAAGAACATTTTAAACATAAATACAAACAACAATTTTATAATCTTCAATTTTTGGCAACCTTATTTGGAGTATTACGAACATTTAAAAACAATTAGCTAAATCGGTCCAGCCGTTCTTGATTGATGCGGTTACCAACGTACAGCTTTTCATTTTTATAGTACACATCAATATTGTTTAAAAAATTATATATGTATAGATATATATTGGATAGGTACCTACATTCTAAAAATGTTTAATGTGTTTTTACAATTTTTCATTGGCAAACTATTAACTATAAAATAATTGGGTTTATTAATTGTTCATGATACAAATTTTAATTCCATTTAATACCTATATTAAAATTGTTTTGTTTATTGGGATTTAAAAGAAGAAGAAAAGTTAGTACTTTTAACTAAATTTAGATAAACTAGATATTTAAAATAAGAATTATGTTATCATGATTGACATTGAAGATTTTTTGTTTAGCAATTTATTATACTTGTATCCCCATTACTTTTAAATTTGTTTGTGGATTAACATGTAGGTATGTATAATTAATTATGTAATATTATTTAAATACAAATTTCAAGTACAAAGAATTTAAACTTATGTACAAATTACAATATATACTTCCAATTTTTTTTTTAGAGATTTTTACTATTTGCTCAATACTATTATTAAAGACTAAAATATGTCAGGTATTGCAAGAAAAATTTACCAGACATTAAAAATTGTTATATTACCTATTATTTTAATGCTCAGATAACCTAAAAATTCTGTAAAAAAAACTAACAAGCCGAACATTTTTAACATTCATATATGTATATAAATGATTTTGTACTTTATTATTTACTCAGTATGTTCCAGAATCAAATAAAATATACACTTGTGATAAATTCTATGAACATGTAAAGCAAAAGAATTTTTTTATTTATTATTGTATTACTTTTCTGTATAATTAAGTGCATTTATTTATACTATATTTTTACTTTAGTTAAATGTGTACCTAACGACAAATTAAAAACTTGCAATGTTATATAATAATATGTACCTACTCGTTTTGAATGTTTGTAACTTTTATTGTGAATCAATATATTTATTTAAATTATTTGAGATAAATAAATATATAAGTTTGAACGATAATAATCGTATGAGTTATGGTAACCTTAAATTTTATTTGGAACATTTTGGTGATATGATAATGTTTTATAAATTGTGTTTGAAGTTTTCACAGATATTCTCAAATTTTTTTTTACTTTATTATTTTTTTAGTATGTTCCAGAATCAAATAAAATATACACTTGTACATGCAATAAATTCTATGAACATGTAAAGCAAAAGATTAATTTTATTTATTGTGATAAATATTTAAAAAAAAAAATTGATCGTAAATTCACAAATCACAATACATATTTTTTATGAGCGTCTGAAGTGAGAATATTGAATAATTTCGTCAAAACCACAAAATATTCAAATTACTATGAGTTAGAAATTTATAAAAAATGTTCATTTTTATCTTAAATTTTATAACTTAGTACAAGATTATTCATAAGTTTTTCTAACAAAAGTTTACTGGAAAGTAAAAAAAAAAGTTAATTTTTTATGATAGTTTGTAGTTCAAATATTTTTGCTATTGGATATTCACCAGAAAGCTAACAATTTATCATGGACCGATTTTCTTATTTTGCTGTAATTTAAAAAAATATACGTAGATACTTTACATTTTCAAAAAATATTTATATTAGTATAGTTATACGTGGTATAATATTAAAAATATTTTTACTTTTTTAAGTTAGGTATTTATTATAGACATTTAAAGTTGTACATTTTTTTAGGTTTCTTTATTAAATGCTCATAGATTTAAGTAATTCCCTTCTTAAAATCAGTCAAGAGGACGTTGTAGTACCCGCAAGTGTTGTCTACGTCTTGCAAGTGCATAACATAGCAAATTTTACGCTCAGTAGATCACGTTTAGCTCCGAAAATGTAGATATATAATTAATATTTAATAGTTTAAACTATAAACACAATATTCCAATCATATTAATTATTATTTAGCCATCTTCATTCTTGAATCTATTCGAAAAAAATAAGCTTATTAGAGATATAAGTGTAGAACCCCTTTTATGATATACATAGGCAATAGAGTATGCAGTACTGCGATTTCCTACTCATCAGAAAGTGGTAAAAGAATTGGATCATTCTTCACAGAGTACAAACATGAATTGTATAGTACAAAAAATTGTAAGCGTCACACAGCCGCAGGGACCAAGGACTAAGGTGCCTATTTATTATATTATTTTATTACATATTTTCTCTCAAGAGCGCGTATACTCTTATGGCACAATCATAAATATATATTATAATATATAGTAGTAATAAAAATATCATTATACCGTATAATCATACATTGTTAATCATATTATATTGTTCTATATTATAACATCTATACAATTTAGAATAATTAAAAATAAAGTCTTAATAAGCATTCCAAAAATCAGAGTTAAAATACATTCATTATAAATGTAAATATGGGGTGAAAATGTTTGGCGAATCACTCTGTAAACCGAATTTTATGTATCTATATTATTTTTACTTAACGAAATGAGTTTATTTCAATGACCATAAAGATTTACTTTACTTACATGTAATTGTACTTGAATACTGTGTATAATACTTATTATTTAACTATAGAATCTGTTATAAATAATGTAAAGCAAATAACCCTTTTGGTTGAGGCTTAAATAAAAAAAAATATTAAAAAAAATATAAAATGTATGCATACCTACCTCTAAAGTCGTACTCACCAACTAAGGAAAGATCGTCGGCCAACGATCGTCAGTCACCCGACGGTGTAAATCATTTCCATCTGACAGTTTTGGTACAGCTTAAATTCCAAGCAAAGTGTCAATAGAAAGACATCAAGTACGAAGTATGATATTAAAATGCAGATTATGTACAAAGCCTCGATCATGTAAAACATATTGTAGTGCACTTTGTATGTTTCATCAGATACAAATAAATACATATTGAATATTTGAATATATTATAGCGGTAATTGCTAAACGAACCGTCGTGATTTTTGACCGGTAATATATCGTTTGACAATGCTAGGGAACTAACACTGTAAACCAGTGTTTCCCAAAGTGGGCGATATCGCCCCCTTGGGGGCGCTAGACCTATCCAGGGGGGCAATGAAAGTTACAAGTTTAATTGGGGGGCATTTCATTACAAAAAGGGGGCGGTGATAGTTTCATCTGTCGTAATCGCAATAACACAAACACCGTACGTGATCCAAATTATCTGAATTGTGTATTTTGTATTTAGTACCTATATATTTTGATTTGTACCTATACATTATATATATATTTATAAACAATAAATTTAATTTTTCATTGCATACTTTTTTAACAATATTTTTTTTAAGGGGGGCGTCTGTCGGATTTTTTTTTTGGAAGTGGGCGGTAAAGATAAAATGTTTGGGAAACACTGCTGTAAACTATCACTGACATGAAATACAAGACTGTCAATATAGTATAATATATTGTTTTCTTCAACGATCTAATATAAATGTGTGTTTCAGAGGCTATGCAATGTAAAATCGTAGAACGTGATCCACAAACAGTTCCATATGGCATGTCATTCGAGTAGTGGACGACAAACCAATAAGTCGAATAGGAATATAGGACTATTAGGACATGTACTGCAACGAACCGATACCTATCCAAAAATAATCTATGTTTAAAGGCATATTATTTGTCCAATAGTATATAAACATCACAGGTTCAATATCACATCCATTACACATAAATAGACAGTAACGAATAACAGAATAATGTGTTCGACGTTTTTTTCACGAAATTGTTTGGTTCCAGGATTCAACATTTGATATATACCTGTACATATTTTAAACAAAGTTTTGTTGAACACATGATTCTGATCGTCCCGAATATGGAATATCCATCATATAAATTACTATTTAACTATAATGTGTAATAAAAAAAAAAATTACAAAATTATTTAACTTAGTTTTAATTATTAAACTAAGTTTTGGTCGTGTTTCAGGAATGAGTTGTCTTCACTCGCGAGCTCGGCGATTGTAATACTGCCCACTTCACTGTTCATTTGAATTGTTTACGGGTATATAGCTTGTCGACTTATATTATATGTTAGCTGTTAAATGTTTAAAATATTTATTGTCCCGAAATTATTTAAATATTAACATTTAATTTATTATTTAACTATGAATTCTCAGTATTTCCTATATTATGTCATATTTAAAACCATTTAATTATACACCTGCTATTTTAATAATTATATATATTTTACCTTTTGCATGGGTAGTCTATAAATGCGGTGTTGAATTGTAGGCGTATTTTTTTAAAATATAACAAAACAAACTAGGGTTTATTATACATAAATAATACGAAAACACACAAAATTAAAGTCAAAAAATTAAATATGGTTTGAACTTTGAGGCATTGCATGCTATCTTTTAGGATGGATCTGTCATCTGTAAGAATGCATGCCACATAATCTTACAGCCATTCAGTCCAAATCGCACGAGACGTACAATTTAAATAATTATTCACTAATAATATTTTATACAAAAACAAGTCTTGTTGGAGAGGTTAGAAATAAATACTTTGTAATTTATTTTCATGTTAGTACTACCTACTGTATATTTAATTAATTTTTTCCAAAATATATGATTATAATTTATAACTCATGAAATTAGTTGATTAATAATTATAAACATTTTTAACAGGTACACCGCCTAAAATAATAAAAAAATATTTTTTTATACAAATGTATATAGCGCTATATGTATAATAAATTATACAAAAACGAAATGGTATATTGTTACGGGTTGGCTCCGAAATGCCTTGACCAGGTTGGGTCTTTTTTTTTCATTCGGTGTGTATTAAAATACAGAAGTTTTTGGTGTAATCAGAACTAACTTATATTTTTCAGTTTGGAAGAAATAGGTTAAAATAATAAGCAATAAAAACCAAAATCTACAAATATAGGCAATGCGTATTATATAATATATTATATCAATAATCAATATCCTAGCTATCAGATACGTCAAGCCCATCATTTTTATTTTTTTGTGCTTCATATATCTTACACTAGTCACAATTTTTTTTTTATAAACAGTGAAAGTTCGAATTTTGACAAAATGTATAAAAAAATCACGAAACTAAGCGTAACTTATATTGGTTTTTGTATTTTGTTAAAATTATTTGAACTTTTTTTATGATTATATTTAACAATGGACGAATATATTCAAATACGGTGTTTTCTTTTAATCTTTTTATACTCTTCTGCGAGCATACAATAAAAATAATATGGAATGACAAACATAGATACTAAGGAGTCAATTTAATTCACTCAACCTACGAAAATGTACGTATCACTTGATTTACGGAGGGGTATAGAGGTGGTGTGCTGACCAGACAATACCTATGCCTGAACACAGTACTGCTACGCCTTTCAATGCGTAGCCCGTGTCCGGCATACAACATGGGGAAACACCATTGTATATATATTATACAAGCCGACGTGGTCAACACGGTCCGCCTATAGTTAGTAATATTAGTAAACACTAATTAATAAACATAAATAATAATTACTGTAGTAAGTCATCTCGCAAGTATACCAGATGATGATTCAAGGGTTGGAATCAGGTGTACCTAATTAATAGTGAACTCGATGTAATGCTACTAATATATTTATTTGTTGAACACTGATAGTCTTTGACGTAAATAATTACGTGCAGTAAAATATTCAAAGTACAATTGTTGATGTTGAAAATATTTTTAAGTCCAATTTAATCGTTAAACTAAGTGACGCGAAGGTGCTCGGAGTATAGCTTGGTCAGATCACGTCTGAAAACAGGCGGTTTTGGTGTCTCCTATATAGTCCTATCGGTCTCCCCTCCTGCCAATCGATGGACTTATCACGTACCCCGGTACCCGTGTTCCCACAAGCATGATGTCCTGAATCATTCTCGGAAGTACCTACTCACGGCCCACGCCGGGACGTCCGTCCTGTGTGATATCGTTCTGGTAATCGCGAATCGAATCCCCGGTGGTTTATGTTTTAGATTCCACAGTGTGTGCCAATTTTCAGTGGTTTCTATTCTTTATTAGAATGTTTTCCACTGAAGGTTAATTACTTTTTTATTAAAGTGTAATTGAGTTTACCATAACTAGTACCATGACGATATGTGCCAGCTCCTAGCATTACTAATAGTATGTTTAGAATAGATTTTCATAAAAATATTATTATTTTTGCCAAATTTAAACTAAATACTCGGTTCATATCTAGAACAGCGGTTCTCAACCCTTTCATATCCGCGTACCTATACGAACTACACAGTTTGAAAATATTCATTTAGGTACATACTACTTGACCAAAATGTATCGATATTTCATTTATATTGTATAATATATCATTATCTTAATTATTGTTACGATTACAAATGTTTTGATTGTTTTTTTTTTTTTTTTTTAGTGGAGTGAAGAGGTACTAGGTAAAATACTGAATATCATTGTATAAAGAATTGAGAATACCTCAGCCATACGCATAATATACCATCTTAATACCTCAAACAGTTATACCTTAATACCTTTTATGTTAAAATTAAAGAGTAAGGTTTATGCATAATTAAAAAATGCAGTTCAAACGTTCATTTGTCTTCCGATTAATCTTTACTCCGAGACCATTATGTTCGGAGAACATATTTTGTTCCAAATGTTTTGAATAACAAATCCTGTAGAAGTTCCAGTGGAATTTTGTGGAACAAATAAATTATCGAACAAACGTTCTTCTGAACAAAGGTGTATGTGAAAAGATATAATTGTCAATTGGATGGAACATTTTATGGAAAAAATGTCCATTGGAAACAAATGTCTTTCGACAAATAGGTATTGGAACAAATGTAAACAGGAACAAAGAAAAAATTTGGAAACTAATGTCATTGGAATAAGTTGACTTCGAAAAAAAAAAATGTGGTACAAAAGGTAGTGATCCCTGAAAAAAGACTATCGTAAAGACGTCGGACGATAAAGCTGATAACAGTTATAATCACAATAAATGATAACGATCGTCAGCGCGCCGCCGACTACTACGGTGTTGATTGTTGATACTTGTACACGTGCGCTTGACCATCGTCAGTTTTCGCTGTATATTCGCTTGTTCGAGTCCACCGTTTACAAGAACCGCAGTTTTCAGGTCAGCAAGGTCTATTCGCAGTCGGAACGCTGTTAAACGAATCGCCGTCCTCAGCGATGTCGTCCAGTAAAATATTCTTACAGAACCGAGCTCTCGGTGAGTACTGTTTTCCATTTTTTTTTTTAATATTTCACGTGGCCTGCCGGACGACGTTTGCAGCATTATTCGTTTTGAAGGGATATTGCCATTACAAGATATTTTATATTTACACTTAAATGAAATGAAATGAAATAATATAACCTATATATAAATACTAATCTTACAATTTATAAGTATTAATTACAAGTTTTAAGATGTCAATACAGTAGAAACTCGTTTAACCATCACTATCTGTTATCCGTCAAAAAAAAAATTAATTATTCGATTGCGATAAACTCGTCGCGGTGCCTAACGCGGCGAAAATCAAGTGTATTTTAAAATAGTTTGTACAAGTATTGCAATAAACGTGGCAATAACAGACAAATTGAATAGTTTTAAATTTAATTTAACCAGTGACTGACGTGTATACTATGTGTGCGGATTAGTGTTATCATATTTTATTATTTTTGCCTGTAAATGACGTTGTAAAATACATACGTTTATTTAAAAATTATGTTTTGTATTGTACTTTTCTTAACCGTTCTTGTCTCAGTCCTGACAGTGACGGTTAATCGAATTTCTACTGTAGTCATAACTAGACTACTTATAAATAATTATCAATAAATGTTTATTTCAATATAATAGTTCAGTAAATGACCAAAATAAAATATTTAATTGTTTTTTATTGTTTTTAGGATACGTGAGTAATGGGATTCCACTCGTTACCCGTTACATAAATCTCAGACGAGAAAATCTCATAATCACATGTGTCGGACGTGCCTTTCACACTTACAGTTCTGATAGGTTTCAGCTTTTATCTGTAAGCCCGCAACATGAGACGGACATCACATGTTTGGCTGCAGATAGTTACCTGGTATATACTAGTTGTGGAAATCAAATATATGCTTGGCGGCGTGGTATAGAACTAAAACATACGTATACAGGTCACAAAGCAGCAATCAAATTATTGTTTCCGTTTGCGGCCAATTTAGTGTCTATTGATGAATCAGGAACTCTCAAAATTTGGGATGTGAAAACTGAAAGTATTTACAAAGAAATTCAATTAGACTTTACTGCAACAGCTATATGCCATCCACCAACATACACTAATAAATTACTAATTGGCTCAGCTGAAGGAAAACTACAGCTGTGGAATATAAAAACAGGATCCATGATATTTGAATTTGAGGGTTGGAATAGTAGTGTGACCAGCTTAGAGCCAGCTCCAGCTGAAGATATGATGGCAATAGGATTGAGTAATGGAAAAATTATTTTGCACAATTTAAAGTTTGATGTATCCAACATAACTTTTACACAAGATTGGGGCTCAGTTACACGAATCAGTTTTCTTATTAAACGACAACTCATGATAACTGGTAGCCCAAAGGGCACTGTAGTGGTTTGGAATCTTGAAGAAGGAAAAGTTGACAGTTTAATTATTAAAGCTCATCATGGACCTATTTGTGGTCTTCAGTGTTTACCAGATGAACCACTCCTTGTGACTTCATCTTCTGACAATTCTTTAAAAATGTGGCGTTTTGACATGTCTGATGGTTCGGCCAGTCTGTTTAAAATACGCGAAGGTCATTTCAAACCTCCAGTTTCTATTCGTTTTCACGGAATAGATGGTGCTAGTATCTTAAGTTCTGGCAATGATTCATCATTGCGTGTCTTCAATACAGTCACTGAAATTGCAAATAAAAGTTTTGGACGTGCATCATATAATCGCAAAGCTTCCAAAAAAAAAGGAAATAAATGGGCTGATCCTCTAATCATGCCTCCAATATCTACATTCACCTCGGAAACCACTCGAGATAAAGAATGGGATAGCATTGTTGCTGTACATCGAGGTATACCAACAGTAACTACTTGGTCGTTTGATAAAAGTAAAATGGGAGAGCATAAATTGTGTCATGAAAGATTTAAGAAAAACGTCAGTGGACAGAAAGGAGTCAGTGCCACATGTGCATGTCTTACACACTGTGGTAATTTTGCAGTCATTGGTTACAGTTCTGGTCATATTGATAAGTACAACATTCAGTCAGGCTTACACAGAGGAACTTACGGACAGCCAACAGCTCATAAATATGTACGCGGTGTTTATGTGGACACACTTAATCAAATAATGGTATCTGGTGGTTCAGATACATTTTTACAATTCTGGAATTTCAAAAAATTAAGTAAGTCAAATTTATTTTTGAAATTATTGTTTGTCTATTATTTTATTGAAAATGTATTAATTTTTTTTAGATTTATTGACTAAATTGGAGTTGGAAGATACAGTTTCACTATTCAGCTGGCACACAGAAAGCTCGTTTCTAGCAATTGCTTTAGATAATTATGACATTTGTTTAGTTGATATTGATACACGCACCATTGTAAGAAAGTTTTCTGGTCATGGAGGTCCAATTACTGATTTGACATTTAGTCCAGATTCCAGATGGTTAGTTACATCAGCAATGGATTCAACTATTCGCACTTGGGACATTCCGTCATCATCAATGATTGATATACTTAAAGTAAGCTACTTAACATAATAATCATTGGATCATAAATATTGTTTTATAATTGTTCTTATAATATTTTAGGTTGATACACCCTGTGTTTCATTGACATTTTCTCCAACTGGTAGCTATTTGGCAACAGCGCATGCTGACCGTTTGGGAATATATTTATGGTTTAATAAAACACTATACAATCATGTTAGTCTTCGACCTATCACTGAAGAAGATCAGATCACAGAACCTCTTCCATTGACTGGAATTAATCAAGAATCTCTAGAATGCCCCATTGATGAAGATACAGATGAATACATATCTAAAGTACAAATTGAAAACACTATAACTATGAGTGGTCTAAATGATGCTAGATGGCAGAATATATTGAATTTAGATGCTGTCAAAAAAAGAAACAAACCACTACAACCACCAAAAGCTCCAGCTGCTGCTCCATTTTTCCTACCTACTATACAATCTTTAGACTTCCAATTCGATCTAAAAGGAGTTGGTAATACAGAGTCCAATACCAAAGTTATTCCTGAAACACTTATGCAAACTGTTTTTGCTCAACAACTGTTGAAAGCTACTTCGTTAAATGATTACCAAGTTTTATTTGATCAGTTAAAATTAATGGGGCCATCAGCTTTAAACTATGAAGTACGAAGCTTGTCGCCTGAAGCCGGTGGAACATATGAACTAATGGTTAAATTTTTAGAGCTTTTAAAACAAGTATCTACAAATAATAAAGATTTTGAATTAACGCAATCTTATTTGGGTGTATTTTTAAAATATAACGGACGTGCATTGGCACAACGACCAGAAGCGATCAATAGTATTGAGCCATTATCAAAAAATAATGCATGGGAACAATTGCAAAATAATTTTTTGTTGTGTCTTAGTATTGTAGAATATATGAAAAATAATTAATAAGCATTTATTTTAGTTCTTATATACTTGTATAATGTTTATGTATTTAACTGAACATCAATATTACAATATAATTTATTTATTGTTTTTCTTTGCATTAAAAAAAATAGCTCTCATATACAATATCAACCTAATATTCAACTTGATAGGTATCTGTAAAAACATTATATTAATATTTTCATATTATTTATGTTATTTTTGATTTTTAACATTATATAAAACAACAAGTTAAGCATAATAAAAATTAATAATTTCTTCACAATTAAGATGCGCATGACAAAAAGTTTAAATGTACATTGGTGCTACACTTAAGAAACAGTTCAATGTAATAAATATGATATAATATGATATCTACTTATAAATTGTGGTGGTACGAATGTACAATATTTTTACAATAAATTACTATCAACCTGCATTTTTATAGCATACTAAAACCATATTTATACTATACATATCTCTAAGTTGCAACTAAACCTATTATGAAACAATCGTAGAATAAATTATACTCTATTCCTAATAATTAGGAAAACGTATCGCGTTCTGTGCATGTGCTGCCAAATACTGGCCAATCACAGCGGTCTCACCGTTCTGAGGGGGCACAGTTTTTCCAAACTTATTTTGAATATTGATAATTAGTGAATAGCTATAAATATTTTAAACGTAAAGTTGCTTTACAATTTATTGTGTCATTCAAGTAGAAATACTATGTAGATAACTATGTGCAGTTGTGTGAAAGGTACTTACAGTTTTAAATGTAGGTATTCAAGTACAGATACAGATGTCAGATACTTAATTATTTTTAAAAGTATTTAAATACTTAGAAAAAAAAGAATATTTGAGTACAAAATATACTGATACTTTAAAAGTATATTTATTGGTACATTCAAATTTTATACATAGGTACAATTTGTTTCACTTGAATTTTTATATTTTACATAATTGTATAGGTCAAGCATGTCAAACTCAAAGTATTAACTGGGCCAAATATACAGAAAAGCTTACTATGCTGCACATAAAAATGTATCCAAAAAAAAAAAACATTTTTTTACACATTTTTAATTTCATTAATTAATTACAATACTATACAAATATACAATACTTATTAAATTACAGTTTATCAAAAGATAATACAGAAAAGTAGCATAATATATACCTCTCACTAATATTGTTGTGAAAATTATATAAATATTTTTTCAATTAATTGTTCATTAATATTTCTATACACAAGCCATAAAAAAATGAGCCGAGGTCCGCATGTATTTGTAGATAATTTTCGCTATTTTATTTTTATTTTACGTGATTACATTTAAATTATAAAATATATTACCTAACTAAAAAGGAAGGTATTTGATTTTAAATACAGATACAATAAGAAAGTAAGTACCAATTTACAAGAAGTATTTGAGTTGGTATGTATCTTTTTAATAGTTTTTTTTTACTTTTACTCAAGAAAGTAGATCATGACTATGATTTAGCCCCCCAACATCCAAAAATAAAAAATTATTCAATTATTTCCTAAAATATTAATGAGCCTCTTAAAATTCAACTATTATAGTCTTCGTGTATTAAGAGGACTCCACGGTCGCATGTGTAGTCTCCATCTTACAAGTGCGTAACATACCAAATTTACAATCAGCAGATCACGCTGAGCTCAGTTAGTTTAAAAATTAGAGTGAATCGACATATTGTGAAAATTGACGGTAAGAACATTATCTGTGTTCGTATGATCGAATTTTACGATTATTCGGTTTTCATTGAGTTATAAGCATTTTTAATTAAAGCTATAGGTATTATTTACCTACGCATAACTTGCTAAAAAATTTAACCATCGTAACACAAACATACGCACACAAATAATGTTCTTACCATCAAGTTTCATAATAAATCGAATGACTATAATTTTTTAACAAACGGAGCTAAAATTGATTTGATGAGATCTGACCGTAAATTTGATATGTTTCGCACTCGTAAGACGGAGACCACAATATGCCAACCTCTTAAGAAGGCGTTTTAAGATATACAATATAATATATAATAAATCTAGATTTAAGCACGATTATAAAATATTATGTTCTTTACTTCTCGATATTCGTGTAGAAGTTCAGAAAACAACATAGAAACCCTGATAGCAGATATCAGCTGTGTCAGAGGCTGGTAGCGCTTATCAGTTATCACTATTATCATTTATCATCGAGCCGCCAATCTCTTCGACTCCAAAGTTCCGAGTTTCCGACCGTATTCGCTTTCGATTCACACTTATTTAATTTAAATTTTAAACAATAATTATAGGTACGATACTACGATGTCTAATGTCTAAATATTCTAATAAATAGTAATATAATAATATTATTTTAATGATATATCTACCTTATTCATTATAATTCTATTATTCGTATTTTGATTCGTGTCGTTTCCTTGCAAAAATCTTCCGACCACTGTTGAACAACTATTTCTGCGATTTTACGGTCTCGATATTTCCAATCAACGCTTACGTCGTGGCCTTAAAATATTCTTTCACTTTGTACTTTTCCAAAAGTCGATCTACTGACTGTATTATCAACGTGAACAATATTGTTTAAAGGTCATCGTTTGATCTCCGTATAGCCGGAATGTGACTTACATAATGACATTCAAACCATTGTAAACGACTCACAAGTCTTGCGTATTTTGCATTGAAAACTAAGCGAAATTGATTTTAATTTGATCATGAACGACTGTGGTGCCAAACGAGTAATTGCATTAGTCGACATGGATTGTTTCTACTGTCAAGTAGAGGTGCAACACGACCGGTCACTGACCGGAAAGCCGGTTGCTGTTGTTCAATACAACAGTTGGAGAGGTGGTGGGTGAGTCGCCTTGCATGACAATACTTGTGTCTGACATGCATAGTTATTCTGTTATCGTGTTCCAGGATAATAGCAGTGAATTATGAGGCAAGGGCCAAGGGTGTAAACCGACATATGAGAGGAGATGATGCTGTAAAGACATGTCCAGATTTAAATTTAGTACGTGTAAAAGAGCTCCATGGAAAAGCAGATTTATCAAAGTAAGAGATTTTCACTTGATAGTTACTATACTGCATAGCTGCGATTGTTAACATTTACCAGTAATTTTGTTGAATGTTGACATTTCATTTAATTTCAATTAGGTATCTACATCATTTTAATCATAATCATTATTTCAATTAAAATCATATAAGTAGTATAACCAATACTACTGACCTTTCTTTCTCTCTCTAATATTGAGCCTTGATTTCCTCAGAGCTATATTATTATTGTTTATTATTGTAAATGTCATTCTTGAACCATAGGGTTCGTCCCATATTTTAAATAAATAAATAAATAACCATATAGGTAATAATCAATAGTATTTATAGAAACATGGCCACATATGTGCTTTATATGGTAGGTACCTAGTTGTCATGATGATTTTTAAAATTAGCTAGTCAACAACAAAGTTCCTTAAGTTATGAGTATTAAAATATAAGTTTTATACAAATTTTATTTACTATTTAAAAGTTGTAGTAAATATTCCCGAAAACAATTATTATTTCATACATATTTATCAAGGTTTAACACACAATATTTTTATTTCAATATACTAAATTATTTTGTGTGTTGTACATTTAATTTAGTATCCTACTATAACTATTAACTATAAATTAATTAAATATCTATATTGTTTAGATATTTCTTTAAATATATTTTATTTAGTGCAAATTTAAATCCACTCATTCATTATTTGTAAAGTTGTAATTTTTTGGAAAACATTTTATTTTCCATTACTTGATGCCATTTCAATGCTTTTTTTGAAAAAAAAAAATTAATCTTCATAATTGTTTAAGTTTTTAACCTTTTTAGTTGTTCATTTTTCTTAAGAATGTTATAATTATTTTTGTTTTATATGTTTTGTTCTTTATAGATACCGTACAGCCAGTCAAAAAGTATTTGAGGTTCTTAGTCAATTTAGTTCTTGTGTGCAAAGAGCTAGTATTGATGAGGCTTATGTTGATTTAACTAGTGTAGTAAATCATCATATTTCATCTAATCATAATGTAATTACTGAAAATGACCTACCCAATACATTTGTTGAAGGATATTCAGATGATAACTCAAAAGGTAATTCATTTTAAGATGACCCAAATTATTGCTTTAAGAATATTTCTGATTACACTGTGTTTCTTGTAGTTTTCCCACCATAAAATTTTTAAGTAATCCTAAAAGTAGAAATTTTGTTTGAATTTAAAATAACTTAAGAATTGTTTGTACTCCATAAAAATATAAACATTTAATGAAAGTTTAACTATGATGTTAAAATATGTCAATACTTATTTAATATTATAAATATTTAAATTGTATTTATTAAATTTTTTATCTAAGAAGATAAAAGTGTGAATTTAAAATCTTGGCTCCACGATGTATACAATAATGAATTACAAGATGATTCTTTGCTCCGCTTAACAATTGGTGCTATGATGGTTGAAAAATTAAGAAAATCAATTTTTGAACAAACTGGTTTTCGTTGTTCAGCTGGTATTGCAAATAACAAGGTTTGTTGATTTAAATATTTTATATAATAAATACTAAAAAACATAAAAAATAAATATGCCAATCTTTTAAACTACACTGTACTTTGAAAATAATTCAATGTAGCATTTATCAAAAAATATACTACTGTAAATTAACTGCTTCAGTGGTGTAAATTGGGCTAAATTGTTAGGGTAGCAATCAGTTTGTAGTGTGAAAACACTATACTTTTTTATATTCTAAATTTAACATTATTTTCAAGGCTGGGATTTAGAGTCTGATATCAACAAGTTAAAAAAAAGTGGGCAAGTGATATCGCTCTGCTGACTGTATATTTTGATTGGATCATTGTAATGGATGGTTCAAAATTTGAATTCAACGTTATAATATCTAACTTAAGAGGAAACTTAATATTAAATTTTCAAGTTTGACCAGGCAAAAAGTTCTTCATTGACAATAATAAAAAAAAACTAATAAAAATCAAAAATGTCTTATACACATAAATAGCTCAAAAAATAATATCATGGTGTATATGAACATTCAGTGAAAAACTATATATCTTCTGTAATTTTTTTGTCGTTACGCCAAAATAAACTAATCAATTCTGTCAAAAGATGGTTTCCTGTTTTTGCACAATTTTTTTTTCTTGATGCTTTTGAAAACAACTGGGAATTTTCTATTTAGACCTTTTGAATGCGCCTACTATATTCATATTTCCACCAAAAAAGTTACTCTTATCATATACACAAACATAAATAATAATGTTTTAAAATTGTAGGTACACATGATTTTTTGGAGACACAAACAGATACTCTAGTTCTAGATACTGAACTGATTAAGAATCTTGTTTCCGTCTTACTCCGTATTCAGGCAAACTTTTGTTTACTAATTTCAATGGTGTACTGTTAGTTTTGATATTAGAGTGAATATTATCAAATGTTTACATAAAAATATGTATTTATATTATATGTGATTTAATTTTCAAGTGAGATATGAGCATTTTTAATTTTTGATATTTCACATAGGTACCATATCTTGTTTGAAAATAAAATATCAAAACATCACCAACACTTGAGTACAGATAATGTTCTTATCTAAAAGTTTTGTTATAGATCAACTTTGCTTGCATACGGTGTAAGACAGAAACAAGATTCATAATCAGTTCAGTATCTAGAACTAGAGTATCTATTTGTGTCTCCCAAAAATCATGTGTACCTACAATTTTAAAACATTTCTATTTATGTTTGTGTATATGATAAGTAGCTAAAACAATGCTTCAAGTTCTCATTTTCAGTAACTTTTCTGGTGGAAATATGAATATAGTAGGCGCATTCAAAAGATCAAAATAGAAAATTTCCACTTATTTTCAAAAGCATCAGGAAAAAAAAATTATGCAAAAATGGAAAACCATCTTTTGACAGAATTGATTAGTTTTTTTTGGTGTAACACCAAAAAAAATACAGAAGATATATAGAGACAAGACTCTTAATCAGTTCAGTACAGAAAATGTTGTATAATGTATGTGTGTAAGACGGAGACAAAAAATGTATTGGTAATGTCCTCTTAACTTTTATATATTATGTTTGTTTTATTCACATTTAAGATTAAATATTTAATTAATGAAAATTATACTTATATAATGTATATACCAGGAGTGGGAAACGGTCGATCGCGATAGACTAGGTGATCTTAGACGACTTCTAAGTCAATCCCCTTTGTTAGAATTTGTTAATTATTGTAATAAATTTGTCACTTAGTAGATATAGTTATTAACTATATTATTAACCTGTTAGTGTGAAATGGTATTTTATCACATGAAAGTTATAAAAGCTGAATAGGTAGGTACCGAGCTATACTTTTTGATGATCATTTAGAGCAGAGTCTTCATTTAGCAGTTAGCCAATTTCACCGAGATTATAATTAACCGGCTATGATATGCAATAACATGCTTCTATGTTAACAGTATAAAGTTAATACATTTTAAAATGATTTATACATTTAGTACAAAACACTCATTTTAGATAACTTTACACTTTTAATACATAAGTACCTATGTTCATAAGTTCATTATTACTAGAGTTAGGATGTTGATGACTTTTGCATTTTTTTCCTTTTATTTTGTACAATGCTATCCTAGCTAAAAATTTGTTTCATGCTCCCTTGATGCAGAATATTCTAATTTTATTTTGCATTTTTAGCTATAAATGCATTTTTTTTGTTTTTTAACGTCAATTTTCAACATTTTCAAGTCATTTTTTCATCTTTTAGGGCATTTTTCGTACTTTTTATACAATGTGGGGCATTTTTTCACAAATTATAGATTTTAGGGCAAATGTTACATCCAAGTTTGGAAACAAATTTAATTTATTAAAATCTAACTTTGGATTTGGACTATTAGTAAAAATTTATATCATTTTATCGCGTTCAGATAAGATTTACTCTTTGAGTGTTATATATTGATGAAACGAGTGCTCTTTCAGACATACGTGGATCATACACGCTTATCGAGTGTTATATTTATAAATTGTATGGAATAAATCCGATAAACAAGATTAAATTGACATAGACATTAGACCTATTGATTGACGTGCTTATAGGAACTATTGTCAGTAGTGTTTCGGCATTCACCGTCACCATTTAACCGATATTTTTCAATTTTATACGATTTTAAACATGCCGAAAGCAAAATCGTCTGTAAGTAGCCGTTTACACAGTTATGTCAATGAATACGGGAACAATATTTTTTCTAGTGATGGTGAAGTGTTATTTTGTAAAGTGTGTAATGTTAAAGTCTCAGCATTGAAACGATTTACTGTAGAACAACACATAAGTCGAGAAAAACATACTCGGGGAGTTGAGCGACAAAAAGAAAGCGAAAAACCAAAAACTCAATTATTGCTGACTGATACAAGTATTACATCAAAAAAATCGTCATTTAATTTGGAACTATGTCAAACATTATTATTAGCTAATATTCCGCTTAATAAATTAAACAACGAACACTTTCGAAAATTTTTAGAAAAATATATTAAAGTTGATATCCCAGATGAGTCAACTTTACGTAAGAATTATGTTGAATTATGTTACAATGATACAATGCAAAAAATTCGAGACTACGTTGGAATTAAAAAAATTTGGGTCAGCATGGACGAAACAACAGATGTTGAAGGGCGATACGTGGTAAATGTCATTATTGGGACTTTGGAATTAGAAAACGCTGGAAAAATATTTTTGCTGCATACCGACGTTTTGGAAAAAGCAAATAATTCAACAATCGCCAAAATGTTTGATAAATCTATGTTTATACTATGGCCTCTTGGTATTAAACATGACAACGTTTTACTTTTTTTATCTGACGCAGCTCCATACATGGTAAAAGCAGGAAAAGTTATACAAAACCTATATTCCAAAATGATACACGTAACTTGCATGGCACATGCGGTTCATAGAGTGGCTGAAGAAATTAGGACAAATTTTCAAGATATAAATAAACTTATATCAAATGTTAAAAAAGTATTTCTGAAAGCGCCATATCGAGTAGAAATTTTTAAAACTATTGCTCCCGAAATTCCTTTGCCACCTGAACCCGTACTCACGCGCTGGGGAACATGGATAAATGCAGCAAATTATTATTGTGAGCATTTATCTGATATAAAAAAAGTGATTCTGGAATTAGACAAAAATGATTCAGTCGCAATTAAAGACGCAATAGAACAAGTGTTAAACCCAAGTTTGGAAACAAATTTAATTTATTTAAAATCTAACTTTGGATTTATACCTTCGGAAATAACTCAGTTAGAGACGTCTGGGATGTTATTATCAGAGTCAATTAAATGCATAAAAAAAATTGAGTCATTAATCCAAAAAGCTCCAAATAAAATCGGACAAACAATAGCAACCAAAATGGAGAATGTCATTTTAAAGAATAATGGATTTAAAATTGTAACTAACATCTCTGAAATGCTAGATGGCAAAAGCGCAAGAGGAGAAGATATTCCAGAAGATTTAACTACTGATGACATGACCTACTTCAAGTATGCACCCATAACGTCCGTTGATGTTGAAAGAAGTTTTTCATCATACAAAAATTTATTAACTGATCGACGTCGTCATCTTTTGTTTGATAACATCAGACCCATATTAATTGTACAATGCAACAATGCAATATGAATATTATTATAACATCAACATCCCAACACTAATAATAAAAATATTTTTAATATTATTTTTTTTATTTATATTTTACTTTTTAATTTATTTTTAATATTGAAATTTATTTATACCCATATCTCTAATAAAAATTATTATTTATAAATAAGTTTTTTCACTTACTTAATTAGTATTTTAGATAATTTTTAAGGTCATTTTTTGAAGTTTTTAGGGCATTTTCGCACTTTTTTTAGGGCTTTTTTGCATTTTTTTTAGGGCATTTTTGTGTGTTTTTTAGGTCATCAACATCCTAACTCTAATTATTACTATAAAATATTTTTTTTACATTTGTCGGTCCCTCAGTAGATTGTAATCAAAAAAAGTTTGGCCACTCTTGGTACTTACAATTACCGTTTAGAAGTGTTTATACCACTCAGTGGTTTTCCACATAAAATGATTATAAATTTAATTTAAAAATGCTGTTTAATTTTTTCCAGATTTTATCTAAGCTCGCATGTGGCTTACATAAACCCAATCAACAAACACTGTTGCCACCTTGTAGTGTACCTCATTTGTTTGAAACCATACCAATAAAAAAAGTAAAAAATTTAGGTGGTAAACTGGGAGAAAGAATAAGGCAAGAATTTAACTGTGAATTCATGTCTGATTTAGCAGCTATACCCCTAAATGATTTACAACAAAAGTTTAATGACAAAACATGGTAATGATTAACTTTATAATATTTCTAATGAAAAATTTTAATAAGGTTTATTTTTCAGTAACTTTTTGTATCAAATCTCCAAAGGTATAGATAATGAACCTGTGGAATCTAGACTTATACCCAAATCAATTGGCAGTTGTAAGTCATTTCCTACTGGGCTAAAAGTCAAAGAAGAAATAAAACAATGGTTGAACACGCTGATGAATGATATTGTAGATAAATTAAAAGATGATTATGAGGCTGTGTGTAATATTTATTCATTTTGTCCAATTTTATTTTGAAATCTAATATTTTTTGTTTTTTAGAATAAAAGAAAAGCAACACTGATGACTGTCAGTGTTAGATACTTAGATAAAAATATGAAATTGCCGACATCACAGTGTTTTGAAGTTACTACTTATAGTCATAATAAACTATTAGATACTGCCTATTCATCATTATGCACCATGACTGAAAATCAAAAGTCTTTGCATTGGTATTTTGTTATATTATTATTAAATACTTACCTAAAATTGTAACTCTCTCCTCCCCTCATAGCTATAACAACATTTATAATATTGTGTTAAATATAATCATCATAATAATTTGAATAATCATGTCATAAACATTAGAGAATAGACACCTGATTGTGAATATAAAAATGATTTGTCTGCCTAACTGTACAGTAATGATGTCGTTTTTAGATTAATATACTATTTTCTTCAGCACACCATATATGCCGATAAACTAATATATGATAATCATATTTTACATGTTGTAATCTTTGAAAAGAAAAATTCTAATTTTTATGTATTTTGTTCACAGGAAAAATCCGATATCTTTTTTAGGTGTAGCAATTGGACGGTTTGTGGAAATTAATGCCAAATCATCAATAGACAACTATTTCAATAAGGGAGCTGCCAAAGAAGTGAAAAATATTGATATTCAATTGACTAGACCAGAAAACAGTACAACTTGCTCTAATATCAATAGTGAAAGTGATAGTTCTACGCTCTTTCATGAACAACCATTCCAATCTAAAATCAGTACACCACTATCAAATCAACCTCCACCATCATTAAATCACTCTAACGATAAAAAGAACAAAACATGTATTAATGATGTTAAGAATTTAAAAACTATGTTTGTTCAAATGAAAAATTCTGATAGTTTTTTCCCTAATTCTTCTTCGATATTACAAAATGTGAATACTAAAAAAGAAATAACTCAATGTAAACTTGACAAAAACAGTTTTTTTACTAAGAAACTGAAAATTATTTCTCCAGTTAAAAATCAAGTACATGAGAAATTGACAACAGTTGATGTCCTGAATGCTGAATGTTCCTCAGCAAGTTCAGTGGGATTTTTATTGGAAAGCTCTAATAGTATTTCTCCTTCAAAAAATATATTAAACGATAATCATAATAGAACAACTCAACCAGCAGATAGTTTTTTCTCAAGAAAACTAGAAATTGTATCGCCTTCAAAACACCAAAAAACTAATGATTCAAGAATAGAGTCAGTACCAATTGTTCAATCTTCCATTACTGAAGATACTATTGAATGTGTTCCTATAACATTATTATGTGAACGGTGTGACACAATGATTGATATAGATACATATGATGAGCACATAGATCATCACGTAGCAATGGAATTGAGCGAAAGTTTGAATATTAACCCTGTACAGCCATTAAATAATAGAATACTGAAAAGTAAACCATCAAAAAATAAAAAAAATGAATGCGGTCTAAAACGTAAACAAAATTCAAAAGGTTCAAGTTCAAATCCAAAAAAAAAACCGTGTGCAAGTATTGCATCATACTTCAAACCATTATTAAACCCATAATAGTTTCTAATAATCTAGTATAATTTAATGAATTTTATTATAAAACTAATGATTGATTTTCTTATTTAAAAATTGATATTTCTTATTTTTGTACTTATTTTTAAAACATAGATTAGTAAATAAACAATTTATATCTATGTATTTTATTCAAAGAATATATTTATGTAAAAATAATTAAATTAATAATCATATAGAATATATTATAATTGTATTTCATAATTACACATTAAACTTTAAATATCTATTTAAAAATACAATTTAAAATCTTTAACAGGTTTAACATTTAAATTTCTATCGGCTGCATGGTTTATTTTTCACATTTGGTCGCGTGAATTAAAATTTTTTTTATGAATTTCTCACTGAAAATAATTTGCACATTTATGTAATTTTACGTATTTTGTCAAAATTTGAACTTTTAATATTAATAAAAAAAATTCTGACAGGATTTTTCAAATGTCATTGTAACAATATATTAGAGCAGCCTTGTATTAAATTTTCAAGCTTTTTTACGCAACAAATAAAATTGTATTGACATTCATAGAAAAAAAAATTGGAAACTGAAAATGTCTGTAAACAGTTCAAAACATATCAAAATATTTTGAAAGTTTTATCGTACATAGAAAATGCTAATATAAATAATCAGTGAACATTTCATGAATATACGGTCATTTGTTTTAGAGTTACACCAAAAGCCCAAATCAATTTTGTCCAATCCAATCTTTACTGAAACTCATTAAAAAGACTGATTTTAATCAATATACCTCTATTAAGATATTTAAGAACGTACCCGTAAAACATAAGCACTGTTTAACAATTTGAAATAATAACTGCATCAATAGCTTATGTTGTGTTATACATTTTTATTTAAAAAATTTTTAAATTCCAA